>JAHWFP010112911.1:0-59441 GCA_023313725.1 Lithobius niger
AAAACGGAAAAAACGAAACAACTCAGCCAACTGAGCACAAGTTCAATATGAAAAAAACAGCTTTGCAGTGGTCATAGGGCACTCATATAAATACGTGGCTAACTTTAGGTATGCTAAAAAACTACAAATAAAAAACAAATGAAGTACTATCCCAAAGAAAACCTATTTGGTTAAAGAAACTGCTTAGTTTCAGCCAATACAAGTCGTGATATGAGAACAAAAAAGTTGCATCCAAGTTTTCTACGTGTTGTAGTTGTTTTAATCCACGTACTGACCGAAAAGTATTTCCCTTAGAAAGTAATGATATCACTCCGACAAACGATCGACTGCCAAGCTAATCCCACCGACTATTTCTTCATACTTAAAATGAAAAACTAGGAACACGTTTTTCTGATTCCTGGGATTGGATTTTGAACTTTTCTTTTAAATAACTAAGAATTTGTGTGCAAAAATCCAAATAATCGTACACTGTAATTGTAAATATTCTGTTGACCATTATTCATTTTCGTTTTATAATTTTACTCATTTTATTCACTATGTTATACTTGTAGGCCTATTTATATTTGTAAGCAATCATTTTTTTAATTCAAGTGTATTTTTAATGTATTCCATATATAACTTAAAATTATAGGTCCTGGTGCTAGTATATGCTATTCCACATGGACTTCATGGCTTACACTTGTACATGTGATGAACATATTAGTTATTAATATTATTATCGTTTACCAAGATATTAGAACTTAGCACATTATGCGACCTCCGTACTCCCCCTCCCCCCGCATCAACTTTAAGACATGTACGACATACGGGTTTGTTTTGTTTCGACCTACATCAGAAACTGAATTATGCAATCAATTTTTTTAATCTTGATTTTATTATTTTTAAATTTAAATTTTATGTACTATATTTGTTTTGTCGTCGTTATTCTATTTATACATTATTCTAGGAGTCACGTAATTTTTGGCTGGCTGGAACAATGTATTTATTCTGTATATTTTTGACCAAAACACGTAGGATCGGCACCAATCCATAAGTCAAAACAATGCTATTGCAGCAAATCTGACTACCGCTTGTGGTTGTGAAGTTCAACCAGTTCAGTATACCGACCACATGGATCTTCATGGCTTTTTCTACCTTAGCTTAGCAGAGTTCAACTTGGATAATATACCACAGTGTATAAAAAATGGCTTAGGTAATATAAATTCACAGCACTATGCATAACCGAGATAGTATAAGTGAACATAAAAATGTACATGTTTACAGCTTCATGTCAGAAGCACGAATCTTCAGAGTTCTAAGTGCGAAAGAAAACATACTGTATAAGATTCTTTTTTTTTAACAATGTGTAGAATGGTTAATAAATAAAGGAAAAATGACTCATTAAATAATAAGTAAATAATTTGTAACCACTTACTATTTAATATTACCTACCTATAGTCGTTTCTTCCACCATTTCACTTCCGGAAGCGTTTATATCTTCATCTACTGGCTTATCGCCATCACCTTATAAAAAATTATATAAAAATTAAAATATTGCATTTAAGTGCAAAAATGAAGATGATACTTCACTCTTTTTTAATGGTTGCAGTTCTGCCATATAAAAGGGGAGTTGTGACTGTGACTATTCGCTGGATTTAATGCATTAACAGGTTGGTAAAATGTTTGGTTCCTCTAAATAAAATGCAGGTGTTCATGAAACATAGGTAAATGTGGTTAAACTTTTCTATACAAAAGCAGTTCTGGCGCTTCGAATCATGATACTGGAAGTTACCTTAGTATAGTTTTTCTAACTTTATGCCTCATTATTTTGCATCTCTAGTGTAAACTGGCAAGATGTTGGGAATCATTAAACAATACAACCTCCAAAAAACACTGAAAGAAAATCTGTTAATAAACGCAAATGTTATGTACAATAGATGACAAGTAGTTGTCCATACTACAATGAAAGCTACTAACAGTGAAGCTCACACTTCGTGGACAAAGGAGCAGGATATTGTTGAAAGTGTTGATATGCCAAGGTTTAGTTGCTTTGTATATTTTATTTTGTAAGAAAGTAATATGCTAATCATGTATGATTTTCTTTCCTAACCCACAAGATATCTTAAACAATTAACGAAATAACACCCCAACTCATAGTAGCCTATAAATGGGGTTTGGTTAACATCTCCGTAATGTGTGGCACACTGGCAAATCGGGCGACTGCACTTAGCCTATGTGTGAGGTTGCTGCTAATGACCTAGCTTTCGATGTTCTATTAACATTAAACCCCCTATCAATCAAGGACATTGCTAATGGTTCGTCCAGCAGGTTTACATTGCCAGCCATCATGGTTAGAACGTCGTTATCCAATTGATTCATCATTATTACATTGGCAGCAATTTGCTGTGGTACATTACCTGAAGATTAATGGTTTTCACGAATTTGACTGTTGTGAAGTAAATAAATATGCGGCTAATGAGCCCAGAACTTGTAGAAACAGGCAGCTTTTGTGCCTTAACGCAATTAGCTGTTTCTCAGTATAATGTGTCTGCTGCTTCTAGGTGAAAAAGGATGTAAATAACGTTGATTTTCAGGTTTTATGCAATGTAAATAAACCAGATAAATCTTCTGCAACCGAGATAAAATATTAATGTGACAGATCTAGTTGAAACTTGGCATTTCGATGACATTTGACTGAGAATCATGCCTTTTTATTATTTACTATAGGAGAGGTGTAACAGCAAATATTGCAGTCATTTGTAATACTATTTTTTAACGAAAATTAGGAACATGCTAACTTTAAAAAAATTCGTCACCCAAAATTAGTAACATTGTTAAAGCCAAACAAAGTAACAGTTACTTCCGGTGATGTCAATGCATCGCATCATTACGATAAGGATGTTGTCTGCATACAGGTATAGGTAACACTGCTCGTGTATTAACAACAGAGCTTTTTACGTGAGAGCGACAAGAATACTGTTCATATATAATTGAAACACAATTTATTGCTTATGGTAGAATTTAATTGTAACCTACTGCATTCATAAGAAATATCTAAAAATGAGTAGCTAACTTTATATTTTCGTGAAACCAGTAGTGGATATAGTGCAAGCATTTGAAAAGTATTTTAATTAATCTGTAGCATGGTTATTCTGTACAGAAAAAGGAAATTATCCTGTTCAAAAAAAGGGGGAAAAAACGAAACAACTCAGACAATAGAGCACAAGTTCAGTATATAAAAACAAAAAAAGGCCTTCTTAGTGGTCATAGGAAACTCTTATAAATATGTGGCTACCCTTAGGTATGCCTGAAAATTACAAAAAAAAACACAAATGAAGTATTATCACAAAGAAAACCGAGTTGGTAAAAGAAACTGCTAAGTTTCATCCTATTCAAGTCGTGATATTAGAATAAATAAGGCTGCAACCAAGTTTTCTATGTGTTGTACCTAGTCTAATCCAAGTACTGAGCAAAAAGTATCCCACTTAGAAAGTAGTGATATCACTCCGACTGATAAGCTAATCCCACCGACTATTTCTTCAGGCATTAAATAAAAAACTTTGTTATTACTAATGAAATGAGCAATGGTCAAAGTTTTTATTTACTCTTTGATCTAATAAAAGGTGGTATTATCTTGGCGTTTGTTTATTGGTGAGGGTTATAACACTACTTTCTAAAAGGAACTCTTTTCGGTCACTCATTGGGTTAGGCTTGGTACACAGCCGATTATTAACATGATCTCACTAATAGTATTGGCTGAAACTAGGCGGAGGTTCTTTCACTCAAGTAGGTTTTGTTTGTGATAAGTTAATCACCAAAATGTAATGTTAAAATTATAATGCTTAACATTTTAAAATTATTTTCGGAGTTTTCCCAGCAGTCGTTTAGAACTAGCCAAGAATAGAAACGAAACTGCAGTAAGCAGATAATCGAACAAACAAAATTGTGTAATCGGGACCTGCAGTGAAGAGTAGGGTGCGAACATATACACGAGAAAAAATCACGCGACATCGTTTCGATTCCTAACCACAAGATATCACTTTTTTTCCCTTTTGGATTACTGCACAGTATTCTTCACGGTATTCCCCAGATGCTACGATGGTGTTTGTTTATATAAGAACTTAGATTTGATGGAGACCTTCCTACAGACAGTTTATTTTTTTACACCTTTTACGACAATGCCACAACTATGCTGATGTCCCTTAGTAACGTTTTAGAATTTATTGCCGAATGGATGAGCTTGTTGTCGCTTTACTGTACAAAAATAAACTACAATAAGTAAGCGAAATGTGTAGCCAGTGAAACAACTTGCCCAGGTATGTATTCACATTAAATACGTTATTATAATTAATTTGCTACAATTAATAATAATAATAATAAGTTTGTTGCAAACGCAACTGGAATGGCAAGGACCTGGTAGTCACTAACTGCCATCCGAAGTTAACACAAAAATTAAAAATTGTAAAATTTAAGAGTTTAAAAGTTTAAGACGAAGACAATTGCCTGGCTGTAAAGGAAGGGTTGACGGTGTAGGGTTGGGGTCATGAATGTCTTACCAACATTGTTAGACCTACCAGGGACACAGTGGTCCCCGATGGCATCACCAAACGTGAGGGACAAGTGAGGGGAAAAGGCGTACCATTGTCAATGTTTAAAAAAATATTTAAAAAATAAAATAAAATAAATGAATCGCAGTTTAAAGCCTGGCCTAAACCAATTGTCAATCATATTCAAGATAAAATAAAAAAAAAGTTCATCATAATAAAAAAGCCATGGTCACCAGGAGAGACATGATCATGAACAAGCGGGCATTACTGGGCATATACCTGTCCAACAATCACCACCCAACTAGTAGGCGACAACATAATTCGGTCTTTTCAGAAATTTGGCAAAGTTAAACTCGTCAAGATATTGTATGAAGCTGTTTACGGAAGCAGATGCAACGATCCTCTCAGATGAAGCATTCCACACTAAGACCACCCGAACAGCAAAAGAGTACTTCCGGCAATTAAGTCTGGCTGGGGGGGGGGAGAGAAGTAATTTGTAACTTTGACCCCTAGTCCTGCTCACATGGCTAAGGTCAAAGAATGGTAAATCTATTTCCAGAAAGCCGTGCAGAATTTAAAATGTCAAAATTAGGTCACCCTTCAGTCGGCGCAGTTCAAGGGAGTCCTGCCCGAGATGCTTCAAACGCAGCTAATAAGGCAGCTGTGTAAGGCCAGGCAAACCCTTTAAAAAACGACGCTGCACCGATTCCAAATGGTCAATGTCTCGCAACAGGTAAGGTGACCAAACTTGTGAAGCATACCCCAAAAGCAGGCGAACATAAAGTTTAAAAGCACGGACTTTAGTTTCTACACAGCCAGAGTTAAAAATCCGGTTTACAATTCCGAGACGACAATTAGCGTTTGCCACTTTGTAATTACAATGGGTGGTGAATTTTAAGGAGGCGTCAAACCAAACACTGAGACCTGTAACTGAACAAACACTCGGAAGAGTGGTCTGGTTCAAAATATATGAGTGGTTGCTGTTAGAATGTCCTATATGAAAGGATTTGCACGTATCATCTGATATAGGCAGCTGCCAATCCACAGACCAACGAGCCACAAAATTGATCTCGAGTTGCAACTGATATTTTGAGGTCGAGTTTACAATAGCAGAGTGCAGCTTTAGGTCATCAGCAAATTTCTCCTGACTTGCATTGACTGGGTCGCAACGCAAGTCATTTAAATACAAAATGAATAGACATCGCCCTAAAACCGGCCCCTATGCAACCCCACTGACAATCTGCACTGGTTCGAAAACGAGTTTCCAATTTTCACACGTTGGGTACGCCCAAGCAAAAAGGCCTCAAGCCAGATTAAGAGTGCTCCATCAAAATTTCGCGTCATCACATTAGAAGTGCCGTGAATTCAATTGGAATGCTACAGTTACCAGTGTGGTGATGGTTCGATGGCTTTTACATGCGCCAGATAACACACATAGGAAGCAGTTTTGAAATGATAAAGCAAACCAGCCAGGGTGACTTCAATGAGGTCTATCACAGAAGCATAAGTCTTATCAGTTACTTTAAATGTTTGTTGTGGTTTCAAAATAGAAGGCGTTTTTCAATGATTTTTAGGCAACAGAAAAAATTTAACAAATGGTTTTTTATTGACTAATCTAGCCTTCCTTGCCTTTCCCAGAAACATTATTGAAAGGTTTGAGGTAGTTCCATTCAAAGCAGCAATAAAAATGTTTGCGTAATAGTAGTTTAAATACCCAGTTTAAATAAAATTGGTCGAAAGTAGATTTACAAATCCAAGTGATTTAAAACTGACCGTATGTACGATGGAAAAAAAAGTGTCTATAATGAATCCTAGGCCATCTTTGCAATAATTTTCTAAAAAGCGTGTTTCTGTTGTTACAGTCTAATTACCAAACTTGCTTTACGGAAGCAATTGGTTTCATGTTGCCATACCCCATGGTCCAATGAATATACCTTCCTGTTGGTACTTGAGGTTTATTCATGATGAATGCCACGAAAGCCATACACTGAAGTTGTTCAGCAGTTGTTGAATTAGGGTTAAGCAGGTTGACACTGGGGGTGAGAGGAGAGAAGAGATGTTCATACTGGCTGCCAAGGCTGATCTGATCTAGCCAAGGGCTGCTGGCCAGTCATGTAGCCAGAGCTACTTGTAAATGTTGGCACTAGATGTTTCTAGTAGTTGCTAATAGATTGTCAACCTCCTCATACCTCACGTCGCCTGCTGTTTCCACTAATCCAGAGGGTTAACAGTTACCACTTAAATATAAGGACGTATATGAAGATACTTGTGTTTCTCGGATACAAGAGTCAACATTTGTATAACACCTTAGCAACACCAACGACATATCACAAGTTACAAATGGCAAAGCTTTTAATAGCCTGCTACGAAAGCTTTTTGGGTGCTTAACTCTGTTGAGGCTAATTTAAGTGAACCGATCTACTACCATTTTAACGTATAAACGCAAACACGTTTCTAAACACAACTCACATTTAATGCAAGGCAAACGGCTTACAAAATTCACAAAAACATTTCACAATAAACGGACCAAAATGGTGATGTTGTTCCTGGCCTAGCGCCAGTCGAAGTGAGGATTTTGGCAGCCCTCACGGCTGTTACAAATCTCGGTAACCAAGGTAACTACTCTTCAGCATCTTCCGTTACCGAGTTGCACACCATCGATCATATCCGGGCTAACCGGTTGTCACCAGTCCCAAGCTTGCACACAAAAACACCAGGAACTGGGAATTCCAACACATGGTCATTAGCCCTGTTGTCACACAAACTGTCACACAAATACCTTAATGGCGACGGCCAATTTGGTACGTCTTAACAAATCCCCCTCTGAAAACCGGGCTATTATCTGCAACGAGAAACACACATTAAATTAGACAAAAAGTTGTGTCTGACTCCCGACTGTGGTTTTGTCAGTATGTCAGAAGGATTTAACTTCGTCGGCACATATTCAATGTTGACACTTTTGTCCTCAATTTTCTCGCACACATGGTGATAGATGATATCTATATGTTTGGTGCGACCCTTCTCTATGTAGCTAACGGCGTGTGCCGCGCACTTTGTGAGTCGGTGCACAAGGTAACTGGCTTCTTGTCTTCAAGACCAATTATGCCAGTTTCCAACAAAAGTTCACTCGTCCAAAGGCACTCTTGGACACCTTGCGAAATGGCTTTATATTCGCTTTCCATGGTGGAAAGCGAAACGGATCTTTGCAGGTTGGACCTCCATAAGAAGGGAACATTTCCATACGTTGCTAGAACTCCTGTGGTAGACCTCCTTGTTGCAGGGTCGCTTGCATGGCTCGCATCTGTGAAAATTTTCAGGCCTGTATGGTCGGGATGCATCACGAGGCTCTGGTCTTTCGTCCCTTGGAGGTAACAAAGAATCCTCTTGCCTGCCAACCAGTCTTCTCGCGTGGGAGCAGACGCACGCTGAGCGAGGTTACTCACAGCATACGCTATGTCAGGTCGTGTGCCGTTCGCTATATATGAAAGCGAACCCACTAATTCCCTTAGTGGTATTTTGTTTGGGCATTCAGTGCCCTCGTTTGTTTGTTGACCTGCTGTAACGATTGGGGTCGTGACAGGAACACAATCTTGCATGCCAAACTTAGCCAGAATCTTGTTTATGTACGTGGTTTGGTTAAGCAGCATTGCCCCATCAGAAGTTTTTGAAAACTTGATCCCAAGCATAAAGTTTATAGGGCCTAAAGGCCTTATATCAAAACTTGAAGTTAAAATCTTCTTAGCTAGCTGCCGCATCTTGTGACTTGATGTGATTGCGGCTACGTCATCGACATAAACGATGAAAATTATAAGTTCTTTTCCTTGACGTACGTAGAAAACGCAGGCGTCTGAACGACAACGTTTCATGCCGTGCTTAATCATTTGTTCGGCGAAACGAATACTCCATCGTCATCCGGATTGTTTGAGCCCGTAAAGACTGCGTATTATTTTGCAAACTTTGTCTTCATGTCCAGGCTCTTTAAAACCTTCTGGCTGGGCCATATAAATTTCTTCTCCGTCTCCCAAGTAGCCGTTCAAGTATGCAGATTTAAGGTCGAATTGGTCCAAGAAATAATTGTTCTGGACTGCTACAGCTAAGAGCAGGCGTACGGTAGGTAGTCCCGCGGTTGGTGAGTAAGTTTCGTAATATTCAGTACCATATTTTTGGTCAAATCCTTGGGCCACTAGCCTTGCTTTATAGCGTTCCACTTCGCCTGTCTCCGTCTTTTTAATTTGCAGTACCCACTTGCTTCCTATAGTGCGGGCACCTGGAGGGAGGTCGACGAGTTCCCAAGTCCCGTTTGCTATAAGCGAACCATATTCATCATTCATAGCAATACGCCATTGATTGGCATCTGGGCTGGACATGGCTTCTTTAACATTTTTCGGCTCGTTCGGGATAGCACACAATGAGAGAATATAGTCATCTTCTTCAGTGGGCTCTTGCTGAGGAACGTCGGCAACAGCTGCATTACTGTAAATCTCCCCCTCTGACGAAGTTCCGTAGCTCAATTCAGGTATGGTTACGCCTTCACGTCTAGCTCTGGCTCTTGTAATTCTTGCTTCTGGTACTTGAGCAGGTGTAGGTACTGGCCGTTCCATCGGAGTGTGCTGCCTTGGGGTCTGCTGTACAGTCAGTGGAGTCCTAGGCCTATGTCCAGTCACTGGAGTTTGGGGCCGATGGACTTGAATAGGGGTCGCTGCTGAACTTCCTGGAGCTTCATTGCCTGGGCTTGCATTGAGTGGTGCGACCTGACCAGCTTCATCATCTACAGACGTTGGATTGTAAGAAAGATCAACAATGATCATGTCTAAATCAATACCGCATTTTTCTACATTGTTTTTGAACAGTCTTGATACACCTAGCACTTCCTCTTGAAAATCAACGTTTCTGCTTACTATTACCCTGCTGTTATCAATGTCATAGAGTCTGTATGCACGTGATTGTTGGTCATAGCCAAGCATTATACAGGGTACTCCTCTTGCATCGAGTTTTGATCTTTTTAGTGGCGGTTTTAAGGCAAAATACAAACAACCGATTGCTTTAAAATATTTTACGGTTGGCTTAACTTTCGTATTTTCCCATATTTGCCTAGGAGTTTTATTACGATTTCTGATATTTGTGCAATGATTACGAATGAATACTGCTGTGTTCACCATTTCTCCCCAAAACTTTGTGGGAAGTTTTGCTTGCACTAACGTTGCCGTAACAAGGTTCATGATTGTCAAGTTGAGCCGTTCCGAAATTCCATTGGTGGACGCTGATTAGGGTGGTGAAAACTGATGCTTAATGCTATTTTGAAGCATGAATTCGGCCATCTTGGAGTTTTGATACTCTGTCCCATGATCGGACATGAAGGTCTTAATTTTACACCCTGTGGCAGCTTCAGTTTTTAATTTATACTCAACGAATTTATCAAAAACTTTATCTTTTGATTTCATGAACGCAACTTGCACAAAACGACTTCTACAATCAATGAATGTAACGAAGTAACGTGAACCTGCCATTGTTGGTTTCGGAAAGGGACCGACTACGTCAGAGTACACTAAACTAAGCCTTTCAACAATAGGATTGGATGCAACAGTCTTAAATGGCTTTGTTTTGCTATTTCCTTGGAGACAAGCAGAACATGCGTTATTTTTTGGCTTAATGGCGGATTGCCTAGAAAAACCTCTTAGTGCTCTTGACTTTGCAATCTTTTTCAAGGTGAGTGGGGAGACGTGCATAAATCTTTTATGCCATAATTCGGTTTGCTTATTCATTTGAGAATTATTTTGGCAATTTTCAGGCAGTTTTTCTTGCTTATTCTGGATTTTTGAAAAAACACGCACCTGACCTTGATTTAAGTCTTGGTCTTGGTTAGTTGTGGTACGGAAATCTTCATGCATTTTAATTTCTTGCTTAACTGGCGTAACACTAGTTTGGTTTATTTTAATGTAACTGTCATTTTCCAGAGATAAAATGTTGTTTGGAGCATTTATCACTACTTCTGGATTGCTTATAATTTGTGGATTGCTAATGACAAATAAACCTGCAATATACTGAGCAGTTGCTACAAGTTTGCCAGATTGCTTATGGATTATTTCACACACATCATTGTCAAAGGTAATTCTTAACCCTGATCTCATTGGCTGTCCCATAGAAAAGAGATTCACGTCAAATTCAGGTAAAAACAGTGTTTTCTGCATTGATAAATTTATACCATTTGAACTTATTTTTACGATACCTTCTATTTTTGTTGACACTGTAGTTGCTTTGGTTGCACATTTTACGTTTTCAACTGGTATTTCGTATTTAGTATGAAACCAATTTTCATTTCTTACGCAATGACGGACTGTTCCCGAGTTTATAATAAGTGCATTCTTAAGATTGAAACCTGTCTTAGCTGCGTATGCTTTTATTCCAACAAACTTCGTGTACGTGAAGCACGCAATATTTGCCTTACTTTCTGGCGTTTGACGGCTAGCATTCCGTCGCGATCCACGCTATCTGGAACGTCCACGGGCACGTCCTCTTCCACGAAATTGTTCTTGGGGGGGCGCAGGGGTGCCACAGGCTGGAGTTTTGTGCCCGGCGCCGCCGCATCTATAGCAGGATACGCCGCCTTGTACTTGTGGTGTCTTTGGTGTCGTGAAGTACGTCGACTCTGAAACAGATTTAGCATGGGTATACGCAATTTCTTTCGACTCATGCATGATCAATAAATGTTCAATATCCTCAGACTTTAGGCTATCAGTCTTCTTAAGGGGTGCCAAGTAACTCGTGACTAAATTATCATAACTTGCAGGCAAGCCTAGAATTATATAGCATGCTTTTTCTTTGTCATCGATTATTTTTCCAGTGTCGGCTATACTTTGAAATAATGCACCAATTTGTCCTAGAAATTCAGCTACGGACATGTCGTCAGTTTTACGAAAATCGTGCAGCTTTCTTCTTAACGCTAGATAACGTAACACATTTGAGGGTTCGTACCTATTCTTCAAATGTTGCCAAATCGTATATGCTTCTGTCAAGTTTCTAGGAATTTGAATTTTTAGCAGATCGACACTTAAAGTTATCAACCCCGTTGCTTTTTCATTTGCTAATTCCCATTTGGCTAACTCTTTATCATCGGTTGGTTTTGCTTTTCCTGTCATGACTAAACCCCAAATGCCTTGTTGCTTTAAGAGCGCTTCTACACGACATGACCAGGATGCGAAATTTTTGCCGTCTAATAACTGGATATTTGAAAGATTATTCATCTTTTGACTTAAATCTGCCATTTTTAAATAGTATCACTGTGCACTTAGGCTTTACGAGTTTTCTTTCTTTCTAGGTACACTGTCCTATGTCAATTATTTCTACTGCAATCCCTTTAAATTATTTCTGGCGGAATTACTACGAATTTTCAATGTATAAACATTGACATTTAAATACCATTAACTGTTTGGTATGACTCCGCCTGCACTTAACGTATACTTGCCGTTATTTTGAAGAAACCAGGAAACATCTTGAAATTGCCGTCTTGTATTCTCGTTGGTTTGCCTTGACGTTCTTGCATGGCTTCATCCTCCGTCAGTAGTTGTGAAGTAAGTCGCTGCTGTCTTGAAACTGCATACGAGCATGACTGCATACGAGAGGGTTAAAATTTTGAAGGAACGTTAGGTTTAAGTTTGCCATATTTGCGTTATCACGAAAAAAAACGCTCTGAATACCACTTGTTGATGCTAATTTAAGTGAACCGATCTACTACCATTTTAACGTATAAACGCAAACACGTTTCTAAACACAACTCACATTTAATGCAAGGCAAACGGCTTACAAAATTCACAAAAACATTTCACAATAAACGGACCTAAATGGTGATGTTGTTCCTGGCCTAGCGCCAGTCGAAGTGAGGATTTTGGCAGCCCTCACGGCTGTTACAAATCTCGGTAACCAAGGTAACAACTCTTCAGCATCCTCTGTTACCGAGTTGCACACCATCCACCATATCCGGGCTAACCGGCTGTCACCAGTCCCAAGCTTGCACACAAAAACACCAGGAACTGGGAATTCCAACACATGGTCATTAGCCCTGTTGTCACACAAACTGTCACACAAATACCTTAATGGCGACGGCCAATTTGGTACGTCTTAACAAACTCCAAGCTTAAACTATAACTAGTAGCTGAGCACTCAAACTTAAAAGAAAATTCTCCCCAATTTACATGAGTGGCAATTATTAATAGCTACAATATCCTCATTTAACAATTATAAGCGTACTTAGGATTTAAAAGAAAAAAAACCTATCATGTAGTTAGTGTGTGGGAAAACTTTTTCCCCTACCGTTCAGCTAACACATAACACAGGCTTTAACGTAATTATAGCTGCTCTTAGTTTAAGTAGAAAGCTGGGGATGGTTTACATGGAAAAGGGACCCTTTTGGTTAAACGTAGGTAAAAAGAGAATTCAACTTAGTACTGATGAATGGCAATTTCTCACGACTTCTAAATTGCATCATGCTCGTTTATGTCAATTATCCCATTACAAAAGGTATTAAATTACGATGTAAGCTACTGTAATACAATACAATTGTTGCTGAATAAAACATAGAAATGCTCACAAATCTCATTAAAAAGATTGATCGTAATCAGGTCACTTTGGCCCTACAATATGACTAATCAAGGATTGTGCAAAATTTGATTGTAATAATAATTCCCATGGAATAAACATACGGTATTTTACTGATTCACTCTCTAATATTTCGCCTTCTAACCACTTTTTAAAGTAATATGATGGTACGCAAATTTCTCTGTAACTCCCGTCAATGTGTTATTAAGAACTAAAGTTACCTCAATCAATTTCTCAACTGTCTCATACTTTCCTAATATCTATGAAATAACTTATGAGAAATTGTCTTCGTAATAAGCACTTCTGGTATTCGAAATTCAAAACCATACATAACAAACTCTGTATAAAACCAGTCATCTTATCTACCAATTCAGATAATATATGAATGTTTCAGAGAAATAGCCCAATCGTGATAAATTCTGTTCTCTGTATTCACACACATTGCAAAAAGATTAGTTAACTATCTTTTAGTCTTTTTAGCTTATCTAGACCTAGGTAAATAAACTGCCAACAATTTTGGTTTAACTCCCCCACCTCTACACATATTGTTTAAGCAAAGTTCCACACAGACAAGAAGCATTTTATTAAACAATCTTATTTGGAATAAAATTACGCGAAAATACGTCTTTAATATGAGCACAAGCTACTGATTTACCATCAACCATCTTAGGGGAACAAATTATACACATCGATAAAAACTGTCAATATCTACTATATTAAAATTATACCCTGGTGTACTACAAACCACAGGTTTTAATTCCACATACATAATATAAAAACGTTCTGGTTGTTGAACTACAACCATAGCAGCTTTTTTCCTTGATCAAGCTTATTTTGCTGACAAACCCTATAATAATGAGCTACCGTTTGACTAGTAGTAAAAAGTGTGTCAGACTAAATTTTAATGGTCGTAAAGGTGTGTTTATCGTACCATGACGTCAAGGTAGACTTCCGTATAATGGCTGCATTTCTGGTTTAGAGGATTGGCTTTGGATTTACTTTGTTGAGTTGCACAGATAGACGAGAGTGCAATATCAGTACATTCTTTCGATTGTTGACCCAACCAGGTAAAAACAATGGATCTATACGTACAAATTTAGGTCAGGCCAAACAAAAATATTGCCCTAGTGCACCAGTATATGGCACCGTACCACAGACCTCTAATGTATCGGATCGAAGCATGAGGAGCCCTATAATGGCGTTCCTGCAATGGTGGACTGTGGATATAACCATGTATTTATATATGTATGTATTTCGACCAGCCCAACAAAAAATGGCTTTACAATGGATTAGGGCATCACTCCACTGATCTCTATATTGGCTATACATATATGCCCATCAATTTTCAGTTTTGATCCGTCATTCTGAGTTAGAAATTGGAACAGCATCTTAAGGCAGGCCCCCTAGAATGGTATATTATAGATCACCCCGACCTAGTGTACCATTTTAGGACGTCTGTCTACTCATCACTTTGCACACTAAATAGAAGCCTTGGCCAACTTCAAAAGTCATTGCATCTGTACTGCGGTCTGGCATTTGTAATCGAGGTCTAGTCTTCGGGAGAAGATTGTCAACGCACGTCTGCGGGTTGGTCACCCTTTCTGGGCGCACTGGCACTTGCTCCATTGTGGGGATGCAGCAGAGTGCATTTCTTGGTGTATTACATTTACAATTGTACACATCATGAAGGACTGTCGGGCATTACAGAACCGTTGAATGCTACCAGAAATTCTAGGTGATAATGCAGGATATTTTGTGATGCTCATCGGATTCTAAAAAGAGATAAGACTGAAAGGCTCTGATCCAGAGTATAGCCTACTTTAGCTTTAATTTTTTAGTATTTTCAGTTAGTTAATATCTTTTACATTAACTTAACAAATTTCAGCCAAAGCATCATTTTTCTGGTAACTATTTTCTGTCGTTCTTTATCTTCATCGTCTGTGTTGGTTTTCTCTGCGTGTTTAACCACATCTCCATCTGTGTTGTCAGCACGGTCACCCCCTCTATGTTGTGTACTACTGTGTTTCTTGTAACTTTTCAGCTGTGGATTGTAATGTTGGCCTAAATTAAACTAGTTTTATTAAAAACTATGGACGTAGGTAACCAATGTTGTTGCGTCCAATGTTGGTGTGCTTTTCTTTTCTTTTTCTTGCTTCTGTCCTTTCCTTAATAATTCATAAATGTGATGAACTGAACTGTCCATACGATATATTATCAAACGTGTGATGGATTATTCGTGCGATGTATTTGTACACACAATGAATTCACTAGAATTTAAAAAGAATAAGCAATGAATTCTTAATGAATTTTTGGCGATAAACTCTCTGGGTATCCATGTGGATACTATGATTTCCGTGTGTTGACTAAGAAAGCTATGATGCATTTTAATGTCACTTATGGATTGCTTCTTTCGTGCTTGTATCTAACAATGTCGAGATGCAGGGCTTTTTTCCAGCATTGCAGCCTGGTGGTTAAAATTCCCATAGCGTTTGGAGATTCATGCTGGATTTCGAAACAGGTATTCCATAAACAAGGAAAATGTAAAATTGAGATCTCACTGAACAGTGGCGACTTCGAGCGGTATTGTAATAATGGAGAACACACATACAGCATTGCTATAACTTTTAAGACGTATTTTAATAATAATAAATAATAAAAAAAAATTGGTTGTGGAGACAACAGGTTTGGAAAGGTTCCGAGGACCACTAACAGCCAGCCTCATGATAAAAGAAAGACTCACGAGTTTTATGTTAAGTAAATGCTCATTGCTCAGGTCTTTAAAAAAAGCAGTCAGGTTTATCACGTAAAATAACCTCTTGAAGGTATTTACGGAAGTATTTAAGGTATTATGCCAATCAATAACGATGCTGTATTTTTTCTTAGGGTTGATAACTTCTAAAATGTACAAGTCGACAATACATTGGTATGACATACGTTAATCGTTTGGAAGGAGTGCTTGCAGCTCTACAATCCTATTTTGTATCCAAGTTCAAAAGTCCAAGTATAGACGATGTGGGTTTTTGATTCAAAACATGCAAAATACACGCACGACCTTCAACATTTCATTTCGACCGATCAGTGAAAATAAACTATTGTAAGAGAACTAAAAAGTTAAAGTAGGGACTAACTTCCCACACATGCTGTCCGCTTTCATAAACGAACTACCAACATTGCGAACCTTAGTGCCTTTCTGGTCTTTAACGATTATTTCTACTAATTAAGGCTTTCTTATATATTATAAGGCTTGGCAATAGAAATTCGACACGTCCCCCAATTAGCCTCCGATACTGCCGCCACTTACGCTGCGAACACACGAAAAAAGAACTGCTCTAGCATGCAGACAGAACTGTGAAAAGTACTCGTGACACGTGATATGCGTATTTTAAACTTAAAACAGCGCATTGATACCAAATTAGTAAATTTAACAACAATGGCTTCTTGCTACGTACCTCTTTGTCAACTCGACGTTAAATACAAAGACTCTGGAGGTTTAATTTCATGAATTTCATCCAGAAGAAGGACCAAGGTACGTGTGCAATGCACTGCGTATAAATCTACGATCTTTTCTATTCTTATTAAAATGTATTAAAGGATCGTTTCATGTAGCAATAAATCGTCCAAATACTTAAAGGATAGTCACCGTTACCATAAAATAATGTACGTTTAGTGCTGTAACGCCAGGAAATCTGACAATGAAAAGATTTTCCTTGTGCATACTACAAAAACTAATCTGTGCTTGGAGTGCATCTTGTGACAGTATATGGTACTCTTGGATGACGTGGTTAGCATGCTACATAAAACCGGGTATTAGGATATTATGTCTCCTCATTAAAAAGATGAAGTTAATGCTTGGTTGGGTGCTAGGTTGGTTGGTTGGGGATGATCATCTTCTCCTCTGAAAGTAGAAGGCTACAAATATAAGAAGTTTGTCAAAAGAAAGCAAATTAACCCAGTCGTTGTGTAGGCGTATTTTGAAAGTCCGAGCTGGGTCCTAAATGACCGAAATTAACGAAAAATGACCATTTGCAACAATCGGCAACAATCACCCAACAATGCCTCAACAATACATACGTCATGATTGTTGCTTAATTTTTTTCTGGAACGTCCATCAACAATAGTCTGGCGTCAACAGACCAACGAGGAGCGAGTCACTAAATTGTTGTTCTCAGTAACAATCAGTAAAGACGCGTAGCTTTTCGCAGTACTATTTTATTACCCGTTTTAAACTTGGTAGTTATTCATTGAAAGTCTGTATACAAACCAGGACAAATCCAGGACAGCAAAATACTTGTTTCGCAGTAACACAAAGACAGAAAAAAATTATATGCTAAATACTAAATTACGTGTAGAAAATATATTCACACCGTCCAGTAAAGGGTGCCAAGAATATTATTACGTCTGCATCTTTATCATTTCTACCAGCAATATTCGAGCATTAGTGTTTACGTAAAGTCGGTTAGCCGCTTGTTTCTTTATTTGTGCAAAAACACGAGCAGGTTTGGATAAGAGTTATTGTCTTGTGTTGGCCTAACTTGCATTCAAAACGTGGCGTTGTCACTTGACATTCTGCAGTTGTTTCGCTAAGTGAGGGGTCATCAGAAAGAGGCTAATGGAAAAAGCTGTACTGAGCACGACGTAAAAAAAAAAATTCTTAAAATAGGTGAAACAAGAAAACCTATGTAAAGCGTAGTGCTACCAAAAATTGTAAGTGATGTGTGGTTTATAGTGGTTATATTGATTCCAGTCACCATTCTGAGGTAATGTTTGCGCTGATTGAGTGAGCGAAGCGAACGAAATCAGCGTTCATCATCGGAAACAGCACTTTAGTAAGTAATACATTTAGTAAGTAATATAGGCTAAATATTTATTCATAGTGAAAATGACCGACTTTCTACGTAGGATAATAGGTCAGTGGCCCCAGCACAAAAGTGTAACAGGTATAGATACAGAATGCTAACAGTACAACTCTGGAATGACATTATATGACCATTTTTAATTTCGTTTAACACATGTATTATGAACTGATGCACTAAGAAAAACGCCCTCATTATTCGGATCACTTCCTTGAACATTTGTTTCATAATTTTTGCTAGGAGTGTTTGTCAGCACCATACGAGTTTCAACAAGAAATCTCCTCGAGCGCAGCGAGACGCGGTGGAATGAGCGAGCTAAGCGAGTGACTCCGCTAGTATCTCCTCGTTAAAAAGATGCGGTTTATGCTTGGTTGGGTGCTTGGTTGGGTGCTTGGGTGCTTGGTTGGTTGGGGATGACCATCTTCTCATCTGAAAGTAGATGGCTACAATTATGAGAAGTTTGTCAAAAGAAAGCAAATTAACCCGTTCATTGTGTAGGCGTATTTTTAAAGTCCGAGCTGGCCATTTGCAACAATCGGCAACAATCACCCAACCATGCCTCAACAATACATGACTTCATGATTGTTGCCAATTTTTTTTCGAAATTATCTGGAACGTCCATCAACAATAGTCTGGCGTCAACGGACCAACGAGGAGCGAGTTACTAAATTGTTGTTCTCAGTAACAATCAGTAATGACGCGTAGCTCTTCGCAGTACTATTTTATAACCCGTTTTAAACTTGGAGTTATTCATTGAAATTTTATATATTGACAAATCCAGGCCAAGAGAATAATTGTTTAGCAGTAACACAAAGACAGAAAAAAATTAAATGCTAAATACTAAATTACGTGTAGAAAATATATTGACACCAGTAAAGAGTGCCTGGAATATTATTACGTCTGCATCTGTATCATTTCAAACAGCAATATTCGTGCATTAGTGTTTACGTAAAGTCGGTTAGCCGGTTCCTTCCGTATATGTGCTAAAATACGAGCAGGTTTGGATAAGAGTTATTGTCTTGTGTAGGCCTAACTTGCATTGTCACTTAACGTTCTGCAGTTGGCGAACGCCAAGTGGGGGGTCATCAGAAAAAGAAGTGGTAAGAAGCGATGGACAAAGCTGTACTGAGCAGGACGTAAACAAAAAGATTCTTTAAATAAGTGAAATAAGTGAAGCGTAGTGCTACCAGCAATTTCAAGTGATGTTTGGTTCTTAGTGGTTATATTGATTCCAGTCACGATTCTGGGGTAATGTTTGCGCTGATTGAGTGAGCAAAGCGAAAGAAATCAGTGTTCGTTATCGGAAACAGCACTTTTTCCTAAATACCTTTAGTAAGTAATGTAGGCTAAATATTTATTCATAGTGAAAATGACCGACTTTCTACATTGGATAAAAGTTCCAGCGCAAAAGTTCAACAGGTATAGATACTCAATGATAACATTTCAACTCTGGAATAACATTATTTGACCATTTTTAGTTTTGTTGAAACTAAAAACCGTGGCGTGTTCTGTTTATGTGTAGTTCATGGTGGTCGGCTGTGGTGGTGGTCACGTTTCTGAGGTTGTGCTGATTGAGCGAGTGAAGCGAACGAATCAGCGTTCGTCATCGGAAACTGCACTTTTTTCTAAATACATTTAGTAAGTGGCATAGGCTAAATATTTGTACGTAGTGAAAATGACTGACTTTCTACGTTGGATAAAAAGTCAGTGGCCCCAGCACAAAAGTGTAACAGGTATAGATACAGAATGCTAACATTACAACTCTGGAATGACATTATTTGACCATTTTTAGTTTTCTTTACCACTTGTATTATGAACTGATGCACTAAGAAAAACGCGCACATTATTCGGATCACATCCTCGAACATTTGTTTCATAATTTTTGCTACGAGTGTTTGTCAGCACCATACAAGATTCAACAAGAAATCTCCTCGACCGCAGCGAGACGCGACGGATGAGCGTACGAAGCGAGCGACTCCACTAGTCTTAATCATTAAAACCTTACGGTCGGTATCAGGTATATATGTACCTCTTCTCCTCTTGAAGTAGGAGGGCTAAAATATGAGAAAGGTGTCAAAACACAGGAAATTAATCCTGATTTCGCATGGGTGTATTTTCGCAGTTCTAGGTAACATTTTTCCCATCGAGAAAAGCGAAAAAACCCTATTGCACCATTGTTGAAACGAATTTTTCGAAGTTGATTGTTAGTTTAGGAATATCACATCTTCCTGCTGTGCGGATGGTCCACAATTGCTGCGCCACGTAGGAGGCGCGTGGTCCAGTAATGTTGTCAGTAGGATTACGGCTGGCAATGCTAACAGCCGTCATTCAAGAATGACGCACGTGCAGCTCGCTAAGGGACGACTGTTGGAGTTGCATTTTGGAAATTTCAAATACAAACTACCTATTTAGCCTTACATTTTAAATGAAATTACGTAAAGCTACGAAAAGATTAATGGTAAATTAGGCATATTTAAACAAAATATATTGATAACAAAATGGTAAAAAATGTTTCCACGTTTGCATTTGTAAAACATCGACGTTTGATCAACAGTGTGCTATTAGCTGGTATGCTACTCAGTAAAAGTCCAGCCTAATAGCGGTAAAACGAATAGTTTCTAGGTACGATTTCGCCTTGCACGAAAACTTTTATATTAGCAAAAAATTATAGGCGACATGTGGTTGCTGTTTCAATGCATCACACGTAGCGGGGAAGAAGATGGGTTTTAAGTAAAATTTCTTAAAATGTGTGAAACAAGGAAACCCATGTAAAGTCTGCAAGATTTCTTTGAATAAAAAATAATCTATACCAAGAGCGGCACAAGGAGTACGAAAGTGAAAATTACCAAGCATTTTAGTTCAAGCATGCAGCAACTCGCGTGCTACAGCGTTGAAACGGCCTTGCAGCGGGGATGGATAAGGCTGCTTCAGGCCAAGGCCGAATGGGGAAGAAATCCAGTGTCTCGCCTTCTGACACATTGCCTGTTTAGGTGCATGCCAGAAAGACGATAGCTTCTTCAAGCCAAGACCGACTGTGTACAAATCGCATGCCTAACCTTCTGGCTCAATAACAGTACAATCGCGTGCCGGAAAGGGAATGGCTTCTTCAAGCAAGGCCGACTGGGCTACAAATCGCGTGCCTCACCTCTTGGCTCATTGGCAGGTTAGGCACACGCCACAAAGGGGATGGTTTCTTCAAGCTAAGGCCGACTGGATACGAATCACATGTTTCGCCTTAAGAAGCCCACGTTGCTCTTGATGGCCAGAACGTTGGACTGATTTATGGTATCATTTGTTTATCAACTAAGCCTAACGTCTGCAAGGCTGTAAGGGTAGTTTTGCAGTGAATTTGTGAAACAGTGTCGTGGCTAAGATCAGCGTAGTAGCACCAGGGTATGATGGATGACGGTGTGTGGTCCTAGGTTCAATATGTTCATGTACTTTATAGTAGGGCGTTTGGCTATGGGCCATGGCTCCAATATATTCATTATTCCCCGGCCCTTACGAAAAACACGTACTGCACTCTGATCATTTGCTTGATCGTGTTAGATATGGAGTGTCCGTCATCAGCATAAGAGTTGCAGCATGAAAGCTCATCGAGCGTAGCGAGACGACGCGGAATGAGCGAGCGAAGCGATCGACTCTGCTAGTACATATAAAGAAGCTGCGTACTAATGATCATCAAATCTGGATGTTGGTAGGAGCATTCAAAACTTTCTGTTATGATGATCCTGTGCTTGTAAGAAATCTGGGGTAAGTTGAATTTCCACGTAAACTAAACCTTTTTAATGTGTGTTTCGCTTTGCTCTATCAGCTTTCATCTTTCACCTTCGTAGGGGATTACATCTGACGTTCTGCAGATGTTTCTCCAAGTGAGGGATCACCAGAAAGTGAAGTGGTAAGACGCTCATGGAGGAAAAATCTTTACTGAGCAGGGCGTAAAGAACAATATTCTTAAAATAAGAAAACAAGAAAACCCATATAAAGTGTATACTAATGCAAATTACAAGTGGTGTGTGGTTCTTGGTGGCAGATTTAATGCAGATTTAAATATGGGCATATTGTTTAGTGCATCAGTGGGAAAATGGGGGAATCCGGTTAATTAGTCACCTCTGCTTCAAGTTTTAGAGTTTAGTTTTTGAAAGAAAATTTATAGTGACATTCATGTGCAACATTTAAAAGATTGACGTAAAAAATGACACCTAAAGACATGCAAATTATTTCTTTCAATACAAGTTCATCCAATACAATATACTGACCACATAAGGCTTCGTGGCTTTTTCTACCATAGCTTAGGAGAGTACAACTAGAATAGTCTACTGCAGTATCTCAAAAATATTTCTTAGGTAATATGCACAGCTGTATGCATAGTCGAGATAGTATAAGTGCAGATAAGTATGTACAGCTTTATATCAGAAGCAGGAATCTTCAGAGGTGTAAGTGGTACTGTAGAAGGGTCTTTTTTTGTAAACAATGTGTAGAATGTTTAATTCATAAAGGAAAAATGACTCATTACTATTTAATATTTACCTTCTACCTTATCACTTTCAGAAGTGGCTCCATCTTCTTTATCTACTGCCATATCTCCATCACCTTATAAATAAAATAAAGTATTGCTGTTAGGCGTAAAAAAATCGTTAGGAAGTATTTTACTGATTCATTTGGTCCTGAGTGCAAATTGAGGAAATGAACTAAATCCAGCAAATTTTAGAAGATGCTGCTTAACCTCTTTACGCATCCTTTATTGTTCATTTAGTCCAGGCTACAATCAGGTGTACCTTGTTTTGTTTCATATATGAAGTTTTTTGACGTTTCCTGGAGTACTTTTTCGTCCTAAATCCGAATCAGCCGAGTGCCAGACGCTAAGTGTTGAGCAAATTTTTTATGACCCCAAAAAGACGTCATTTACACGTTTTTTTTTTTGCAGCGGGTAAAGGAAAGATCATACTACTTTAGAAGCCCTAATATCATTTGTAGCCCTCGAATGCTAAATAAGCTAAAGAATGGTCCAAACCTTGTTCTGCTATCATTAATAGCAACGGAGTTACGTCCCGTTGAATATTACGTCACATCACGTCTTTGTGACGTTTCCTCGACGTGTGGCTTCCCTGCGGGTCAAAAAAAGGTCGTACGACTTAGGTAGGCCCAATATAATTTGCAGCCCTCGAAATAAGTTAAAGAACGGTCCAAACCTTTTCCTTCTATCACTCATAGCAACGGAGTTGCGTTCGGATTACGTTGTATCCAGTCCATGTGATATTTCCTTACGTGAGACTTCCCAGAGGGTCAAAATACGAGTTGTGTGATATTGGAAGCCTTAATACCATTTATAAAACTTGAACTAGGCTATAAACCCTTACGTGCCCAAACCCTACTCTTCTATCACTGGTTACTATGCAAATTAATATTCCGAGACAACAGGAATGTATTTTATTTTAATGCCTTTACAACAAATTATACGTTTACCAGCCATAGCATTTCAGCCTAGACAATATCTTATAACTAAGGAACTAGTCATGCTTGAACTACTCCTCTGGAGCATGGTTCATTTCTGGCTCTTCATCATAGGTTACATTTTCATGCAATAATACGGTTGCAGGGTTCTGGCACGTAAGGTCACCCTTACATTTGCAGAACACCTTGTTGCATGCCAGGGCAAACCTCCTACACGTACAATTGCCCGAAGAACAACCAGTACACCTACAACATATTAAGTTTAGCACCTCTTCGGGTGCAACAAGCTGCTCAGGAAAGACCTTGACTGGTTGCAGAGTTGAACCATTTAATTCCCACCCACACTGGAGCGGATCAAGCTGTGGGGGGTTTGCTAAGTTCGCAGCTTTCCACAATGTTGTTTGGTAATGTGCTCGTTCACAGTGAGGTCGAAGGGCAGCGAGGGTGGGTGGCAAGGTACTCAGCTTTGGAAAGACATGCTTTTCCCCACCCCTTTTCCTGCTAAAGATGGTTGCACGCATGTCTTCAAACGAGTCAGTAGGTTTTTGTCCATATAGTGTTGCCACAAATTTAGACGCACTTGTAGTCACTTCATCTAAGTCTTTCAATGGATCTGCAAGTTCAAGTACGTCTTCATAACCTCGAAGTTTTTTGAGGACGGTCACTTTTCCAATACCACATAATCCGGAAACAGTGTGACAGCCAGAAAGTGCATGAGCAGCAAGAAGGTTGGGGATGATGGTGTCATGTTTCTCAAATACCTTATTGATGTCTATGACAGCTCGATCCTTGGATGTAACATGCCTCCATTGTAACGTGAAATGCATGCTAAGCTTCCTTGATGAGCCAAAATAATCAAAACGTCAGTATCATCAGAAACGACTGTAATTGGTGAGTGACCAGCGTCAATCTCCTGGAATATGTGATAGGCCATAGTTACATCTGCTTCCTTGTGAGTAACTGCAATTTCACGAGGTCCGACGCTGACCTCTAAGGGATGAGGGTCAGGTCAAGTTATTATCATTTGTTGTTATTATCATAAGTTGCTGATTACTAACAAGATGATTTGTTCTTTGTTGGCAGTTACGTTGAGCACCACAGATTGTTTAGGTAGTGGCGATTGTTCTGAAAGTTTGTATACACGACTGAATCCTTTATTGCATGACGCACGGCAGAAAGCTTTCGTACCAAGTTTGCTATATCTATCAAAAACGATATGAACTATTGGTATGGTTCCAACTCGTTTTGGCTATGCAGGCCACTGTGCAGTGATGAAGTCGGAAACTTTAGCTGGTGAAGCTGGCCAAGGTACAGTCCAGAGTATAGCATTTGCATCTAAGATGATCACTGCGGGGGGTTGCATGTTCCGTACGCCACTTTCTACCTGAAGTTGGGACTTCAACACAGACTTGTTGCTTGTTCTCATACCGCCACTGTCATCAAAAAGTGCAGTCGGATGTTGTGCCAGCTCATGAGCAAAAAGAGAGTTGATATGAATAGCCTCTCGCTCTGACGCCAAGATGGCAATGACTCTGGCGTAGATAAAGTCAAGTGGTATTACTTTTTGTTTTACCGTAAGTCCCTTACCCTTCTTTGTACATGTTGCCATTGTTTTCACTTTTTTATTTAGCCTCTCATAGAACCCTTCTGGCCATGTTCTTTCGTATGCATGCCATTGCTCTGTTCCAATCTTGACAGTATCATGAACATTCAATTCTGGCACATCAATAACTTGTCCAGTGAAAATGTTAACGATTCCGTTTGTGCTTGGATGCATTTCTGCTCCAACACGTCAATACACGTTGATAGTGCTTCTCTGATTTTGTTCCTATCTTCCGAATCTGCCAATATACGAGTGTGTCGCTCCTAAGTATGGCACGTTACCACTTTTTGCACATTGCCTACCTTCATTGCTTCAAGGTCATGACTTAGCTGTCCGAAGATTCCATGCGACAACGCCCAGATTACTAGAGTCGATTCATTTCATAGTGGAGCCAATAATTCCACCTGGTCCATGAACATAATGCATGTATGTGGACTCTATGAATAGATCTGACCACACTCCATTCTATAAGCCATCCTGATGACACATCACATGCTCCCCGGCCATGAATTTCTCAAGCAAGGTACGATGAAGTCTCTCCATTGACCGAAGGTAGAAAAGGCCATACCTATCATAGTTAAAATGTCCTGAGGCAAAGAAGTACGGCAGAATTTTTTTCAACAGTGTAGAGATGGAGAGGTCAGTCACTTTCCCTCTCGGACCTGATAAATGCCATCATTATGAAAACAGATTTAATGAGGCATTCAACCCACAACTTTGTACATTTACTGCGTTTGCTGATCTCGTCCAGATGATTAATAAGATTTATCATGGTTTTAATGTTGCTCTCAAGTAGCAGCCGGCGCAAAAGTTCCTCTACAACGATGCACAAAGCCCTCACATTTTGTGGATACTTCTTACCAGATAGAAGCTTCGACACACCAGCAAATGTGCTTTTGAGAACATCTTCTAGACTACTTCCACCCATCAGATTTCCTACAGCTCCAAAAAGCTCATCAACATGTGCATACCACCGAGCCTGGGTACATATTTTGCAAACAGTTCTTTGTCTACCCATGTTATTTCTACCGCTACTTTATAAAGCTGCTGGTCATTAGTGAAAATTGTCCACTCCTGGCCAGTAAGTTCAGTAAGGCGTTGTGCCTCTACCATAGCAGTTTCCATTGTGTGGGGCTCTGCTGGAGTCATGTACAGTATTGGGGCATACATATTACTTGTTTTGTACCCAAGAGGTAAGTTTTTTTCACGTGCACATTTAGTGTTGAACCCTCCATATTTTGAACCGAAGTTTCACTTGTCACTGCTTTAAGGAAAGCAAAATCCATTGACATGGATTTGTTTACTGATATCTGTTTGGTTGCAAGAAAAGCTAGTGTAGGCACTACACACTTTGCATATTGTTCAGGCATATAAGGCTTATTACCCTGATAACGTTGAACTGCAATTTCTCCCAATGACAACTGGCACGAATTTGTTTCTTTCCACTTCTGTCTCTTGATAGTATGATTCTGCATGGTGTTCTGTGGCTTAATGTTAGCGTGAATAATGATCATTGCCAAACCATGAGTACTCTTTTGACTATTTTGGGAGTTTATTTGTGCGTCGAAATTATCAGCTACAACTTGGATCAGCCCATAATTGTGGTCAAAGCTTGATAATCTCTTGTGATCATTTGCTGAATCGGTGGCAGCAGATATTCTGAAACGATGCAATTCATTATATGTGCTTGTAACTCCAAAGTCATGCAGACTGTCAATAATTTCTTTTTGGTGGTTCAGCATTACACTTAGTGCTACTTGCAAAGGTGTAGCTTGGTCGGTAACAACACTTGTAACAATATTGCCTATCATTGCTGCCTTCATTGTAGATTGTAGTTTTGGTGATAATTCTGCCAGGAGGGCCATAAGTGTTGGACTTGTGTCGGCCATAACATCATCCCGCGAAATGCGTGTTTTGTAAGTATTGCGATCAGACATGTGGCATTCTGCATAAATCTTCTTTCCCAGGTTTGATATACTTCGGAAGTCAAAGTCATCGTCCGAATCATCCAATATGTGAAATTGATCTGAAGCTGCGCTCCGGAACAGTAAAACTGAAGCCAGTCAAGGGGCAGACAAGAAGAGAAGGTTAGGTTGTAATCTGTCTTTTATGCAGCTTATTAGGTTTTGGCGTGACAGCTGTTCACCACCCAATGCAGTATACGCATTGTGTACTTCAGTACTGTACCAAATGCGAAGCCGATTAGACGTCATTTTCCGTATCAAGCCATCCAAAGCTTCATCGCAAACTCTTGTTGCATTTAAAACTGGACAATTACTGAAGAACTTGGACATGCAGTTCTTGTGATAACGGGCGTCAGCAGCATGCAAATCACTAACAGCTCTGTTAGTCCTCAGTGCAACCTCCCTTCCCCAGTCATCACAATGCTGTGATGCCCGCTTAAGAATCTCCTCTTTGAATGTAGTCTTCCCCTTTCTATCAGTTGTTCGACAAAGATAGGCTTCTCTCCATCGACTCGGTTTTTTTTTCGAACATTCAACAATACATTCCTCACCACAAAACAAGCATTGTGCAAGGAAGTTGAATGCAACACTATCCCTAAGACGCTTTGGTTTATTAACTGTAGCTGTGGGTTCGTTTTGTTTATGTTTTGCTAGGTGACGGGCAATGTGATGTTGTGAACAGTATGTGCTAACACAATTTTGTGGCACAAGAAATGTGTTGGCCATACTTCAAGTCTCTCCCTCAGTCCACCACCACGTTGAAGACTGGCTCTTTGAAGACCACCGATTCGTGATGATTTGGTTACATTAGCACCTATCTCACTGCAAATTAAGCACTCCATAACTTAAGCAACAAATTGTTGGCCTTGTATCGAAAGTTATAGTATATATAGGTATAGTATAGTATAGTATAGTTATAGTATTAGTTATAAATTAAAAAATGCAACTGACGAGAACACTACAACGAATTACTGCGGCGGCGGGAAACAAAGCAAATGATGAAACAAAGCAATCGTGTCTGCTCCATTCGTATTATTGCTACAACCCATCGGTTATATTTACAGTTCGTTGTTGAATCACACTTCACATGAACGGCTGTATTATAATATTATTGTGTTATTACCTATAACAACGTTTGCTTGTAAACAGAGGGACGTACAGCTCAAACTTCAAACTCTCAATTGGTAAGCAACGCACGTTACGTCGATGCGTGGCACACGGAAACAATGCTGCTACGCCATCTGTGGTGACAACTGAACATTAGGCAGGGCCTATTCGGTTCTTCATCTATGACGTGACAGCTCGGCGACTAATTACGGAATTATTTCAAGGAACGAAGACAACAAACGATTTGTTTTTCTACCAAAGGGTTTCAAAGGGTTTAACGAGCGTTAACCACTCCTGGTCATCATCCACCTATCATTCACTTAACAATGGCAACTACAAATAATATTAGGGCGAGGCACTAAAGTCATACGACCTTTTTATGACCCGCAGGGAAACCACACGTCGAGGAAACGTCAAGAAGACGTGATATGACGTAATATCCAACGGGACGTAAATCCGTTGCTATTAATAATAGAAGGAAAAGATTTGAACCATTTTTTAGCCTATTTCGAGGGCTACAAATGATATTAGGACTTTTAGAGTCGTACGACCTTTCTTTTAAAAAATTTTGTTCAACATTTAGCATCTGACACTCGGCGGATTCGGTTTTAGGAGGAAAAAGTACTCTAGAAAACGTCAAAAAACATTATATATGAAACAAAACAAGGTTAAGTGGATTTAGCATGGCGTGTAGGCCGAACTAATTGCAGAGTTTAATTTTAACCTACTGCATTCATACGAAGTAGCTAAAAATGCATAGCGAACTTTATATCTTCGTGAAACCAGTAGGGGACGTAGTGTAAAGATTTGAAAAGTACCTTTAATGAATAAATAGCAAGGTTATAGAAAACGCAAAAAGGCGAAACAATTCAGACAACTGAGCACAAGTTCAGTATAAAAAAGTACACAAAAAACGCTTTACTGCGGTCATGGAAAATTCATATAAATACGTGACTAATTTTTGGTATACCAAAAACAACAAAAAAACTACATATTAGAATAAAATGGCTGCCTCCATGGCTAGCCTAACCAAGTACAACCCGAAAAGTGTCCCCCCTTTTAGAAAGTGGTGATATCCCCCAACCACGATCAACTGCCAAGCTTATCTCACCGACTATTACTGCAGACGTTAAATTAAAAAAACAAAAAACTTCACCATTGCTACCGAAAGGAGCAGTGGCGTGCAAGGGGTGACCCCTCCCCTTTTTTGCCCTTTTTGAAGAAAAAATATGCCCTTCTTTGCTTTTCTGCACTGATAAATGCTGGTCGCAGCGAAGAGAATGGGCCTAGAACCCTAAAAAGATTTTAAAAAACTTTAGAAGGTTAAGAAAGGAGCCAAAAATTGTAAAAAAGAGATTGACAAGCACGAAAAAATGTTTCCAGAAAAAAAACTCAGCGTTCCTTTTTACTGAAACTTGCCCCCGCCCTCTCGGATGTTGGTGCACGCTACTGGAAAGGAGCATTGGCCAATTTTTATTTATTTAACCTTTGGTCTAAATAGATTTTGGGATTATCTTGGCTTTTATTTATTGGCATGGGTGATACAATTACTTTCAAAGAGGAACCCTTTTCCGTAACTAAGTGAATTAGGCTTGGTAAAAACCAAAAATTAAATTTGATATCAATACTATGTTGGTTGAAACTATGTTGGTTGGCGGGGTTCTTTCACTCAAGTCGGTTTTGTTTGTGATAAGTTAAAAACTAAAATATAACGTAACTATTCTAATGCTGAACATTATTGTATTATTTATTTACCATGATCACCCAACAGTTAATTACTAAAGTTAATCACTAAAATGTAACGTGATTATTCTAATGCTTAACATTATTGTATTATTTATTCACCATTATTACCCAGCAGCAGTTTAGGTATGAAGAACTAGCTAAGTAGAGAAATTAAACTGCAGTAAGAAGATAATCGAACAAACAACAATAATTGCAGCATCAGAGGAACTGCAGTGAAAGGAACTGCATCTAAAAGGGAAAAGATGACGCGTCATCGTTTTCGAATTCTGAGCACACGATATCCCTTTTTTTGTTTTGGATTGCCACTCACTAGTCTTCACTGTCTTCCCAAGATGCTACGATGGTGTTTGTTGATGTGAGAACTTGAAGTTATGGAAACCTTCTTACAGGCTGTTCATTTTTTCTAACATTTATTTACAACAATGCCTCAATCATGCTGACAGCACAGCTCTTAGAGCGTTGTACAATTTATTGTTAATGGACAAACTCGTTGTCGTTACTGTACAAAAATAAACTTCAATTACTAAGCAAAATGAGATCACAATGAAGCACCTTGCTTATTTATATCTATTTGTATTAAATACGTTAATATATTTACTTTGTACTTTTCGATATGCTTCAATATCGTGTCATCAAATTAGAAGTGCCATAAATCCAGTATGAAATGCAGTAGTTAGCAGTGTGGCCATGATTCAATCACCGGTGCAACAGATCATACACATTGGAAGCAGTTTTGAAATGATACAGCAAAACAGCCAGGGCAAACACGGTGGTGTCCACAGCCACAAGAACTTAAGTTTTTTCAGTCTCTTTAATGTATGTTACTGTGGTTTCTATAAAAGGCATTCTTCAACAATATTGAGGCAACAGAAAAATTGAACAAATGGTTGTTTATTGATTACTGATTGAGCCACCCTTCCATTTTCCACAAACATTATTAAAAGTTCTGAGATAGTAGCTAAAAGGAACAAGAAAATAATGCTTGCACAATAGTATAACCAATTGTAATAAAATTGGTCGAAAGTTGATTGACAAATCTTAGTGACACTGACACTGACAGAACATTGTCTGGAATGAATCTTAGGTCAACTTTGTTGGATATATTTTGGTAAAATGTGTGCTACTGTTAGGGTACATTTATGCAACGACTCGCCTTTACATTCTAGCAGCTAGAATTTAATCGTGGTGGCAGATATGTCATTGCCATGGTAACAACGCTACCTGGATTAGCTAAATTCGACATCAATTGAGCAAATGCGTGCAGTCTCATAATCTCTGACAATAAAAAAATCCTCCTGATGAAATGATCTTCCTTGTCACTTCTGAACTCACATATTGACTTTTTTCGTCTTGAGTCGGCAGAGCTAAAATTGCCGTCACGTTGGAATTTCAGATGATTTCTAGGTTCTAGCTACGAGAATGCAAAGGCGAGTAGTTGCTTAAATGCGCCCTTATTACTGTGATAGTGCTAAATTACAATATGAGGACAAACAGAGATACCAAGATGACGGCGCCTATGTGAACCGGAAGTGCCGCTATTTTCCAAGATGAGTACCGCCATTTTACAAGATAGCCACCCAACACCTTGGGTCAAGGTTATCAGTGGGGAAGGGGGATTTTTGGTACCTAAATGTGTCTTAAGTGCCAATTTTCGATATGGCATAGGCAAACGGAGACAAACACCCTGATAATGATCAATTAGCATCTGCAAGGTCACACAGGGTAATGGGGTGGGTGCGGCTATGACGTCGCTTCTGGTGGGTGGGACTACAACGTCACCTCCGGTTGGCATCAAAGTGATTGCTCATGGGCTTTCACTTAGCTACACTCGAATGCACCGAAGCGTGAAAATGATTAAATAGTAACATTATGGGGTTCAAAAAACTGGAAGGTCCTAAAATCGAGGGGGTTCCTACACATGCCTTATGAGCTCGTGAGAATATTCTCAGATGTTCAGAGGGTGAAAATACGAGTAAACAACAGTATTGGACGTCCCAAAATTAGGGGGGGGGGAAGATCATGTAAATTCTTTTTGAGCTTTCGCATCGTGAGAACTCTTGAGCACATCGAAGCGTGAAAATGACGCATTGGCACATTAAAGGGGCTCAGTGTGCAAATGCGGTATGAGCTTTAACATTATGAAATGTCGAATTAGCAACATTAAAGGTGTCTCAGGACTGCAAATGCAATATGTGCTTTCAGATTGTGGGAATAAATGAATTAGCAACATTAATGGTTTCAGGGGTGCAAATGTTATATGAGCTTTCACAGTATAAAATGATGAATTTGCTACATTAAAGAGGGATCAGGAGTGCAAATGCTATGAGCTTTCACATTATGAGAATGACGAATTAGCAACATTAAAGTGGTCTCCGGGGTGATTCATCTCAGCTTGATGCTACACTTTGCTTTGTTTCTGGAAAAACTAATGAATTCGTGGTTATTTTATCACAAATGAGGGAAGATTAAAAGGACTGCCACCCTATTAGGAATTCAATTCTCTTGCCCTCAATTGACGAACAAACACAACAACCTTATCAGTTGTTTAACAACGACTGGTTGTACAATACGATTAATGCAGAACAGCTGACGATTCAGCAGTAGCAGAAGCTACGCGAACCGTTCCTTTTACTCATGCTTAACTGCTAATGCCAAACGGTGAGAAAAAGCAAGGCATTGGCTGAAAACAAAGCATTGGCCACTGATGTTGTTATTTACGCTCATGGAAAATTAGAACAGCCTAATTTTAAGATTTTAGTGCGTAAAGCCTTACAGAAGAATATATGGTAATATTGCATGACATGACATTAGGTGGTCACTTAGGAATATATCGCACTTTGAAACGGCTATACGGAGTTTATACATGGCCTAGTGCAAGTAAAAGTGTGGTTAGATATATTCGTGCATGCATAGTTCGTCAAAAGCATAAAGCAAATCAGGGGCGTAAGGCTCCTATTTTAGTTCCAGAAGATCAGTCCAGACTTGATACAATTATGATGAATAATAAAGGGCCGCTGGTACGGTCGAAAGACGGCTATGTTTTCATTCTAGTAGCGGTTTGAATGTTTTCTAGACACTTTGTTTGTTTTATGGTGAGAATAGATTAGAAGCCGTTGTAGCATTGAAAAGTGAAAAATGGGAAACAGAGGAAGAGGACATATTAAAGGGGACAGACTCCAGCAGATAAGGAAGTAGTAGTGTCACAAAAAACAAAAGTATAAAAGGGCAGCTAGAACATAGTGAAGTGGTTGATTTAAGTTGACAGGTGTGAGTGACACAGTAAAACACGTGGAAAACAATAATATAGGCCTAAATACTAGTGGATTCGGTGAATTGTTGCTGTAAAGGGTGATGTTTTGCAGGGAAAGCAGCTTATCAGATCCAAGTCTTGAGGACTGTTTGCAGGCTGCTGGGATAGAAGGGACAGAGGGTTCATGGCAAAATAAGATTTTAGACGAAAAGGGGCTACAAGGCAATGAGGGAAGGAATGTGATCAAGTGGTAGTTCCTGAGAAGTGCACGACTCAACTGGTGCATTTAGCTCATGCAATGCCTTTTTTGGCCACAGGACAAAAGAGAAAACAATGGCTAGGCTACAGGTACTATTTGATTGGTCTGGTATATGTGGTCAAGTTAACGAAATGTTGAATAGGTGAGGTTTGCTAGAAAGAAATGATAGGGGAAAGGAAAGGAGGGAGTCGTCAGTCCGAATGAGATGGATTAAGTGTAGAGAGACTAGACAATGGTGAGAATTGCAGTATGTGATCGATAATGGCCACAATGGTATCTCAAATAAGAGACAATTGTTTTTAGGATACGGATGCACGAGAAAGAGAGTATCAGCCGGGAGGTAAGGTTTTAGAATTGAAGTTAATTATGGTTAAGAAACAGAATTTGGAGGCAGATTGGTTAAGTCCAACTGAGGTTGGAGAAAGGATAGGAAATGTAGATTACTACGTGAAGGTTGGTAGGAGTACGGATGACTTGCGCAAATGCCATGCGAACTTGTTAGGCCGTATTTTTCAAGACATCACTGCAGTCAATAAGGTGGGTGTACAAACACTTGGGTTGGAGGAGAAAGGAAGGGACAGTGTTTTGGAATGGTTTCAGCAAAGTGGGGACGGGAAAGACAAGTCAGGAGAATTGGCTGGGAGACTAGTGATGGAGGAAGCAATGGTAGGATTTTTAACGGAAGGGAAGGTAAAGGATTTGGTATGATCTTTGTTTCAGTTATTGTGGTATTTTTATATGACCCTTCTGGGGAAAAGAGGTGGCCAGCAGATGTAAAAGTGCAGGAATTGTTGACTTGTCAGTGCCAGGAACCGAAATGAAGCTTAAATCTATTTTGGAGGCACCACAGCCAGAGCAGCCTTAGGGGAACTGCATTGTGTTTATAGGGTTGTTGGTCGGGAATTTTGTCAGTTTGGAGGTTATGGTTTAGTTGGGGTCGTTGTTTTTTTCTTCAAAATTCAGCACAGGAAGGGGGTTTGGAATGTGAACGCTGACACGTTAAGCATTCTTGCTGTTGGGAACCCTGAGCGTGTGAATGTGTAAATGTGTAAAGGAAAGAGGGAGAGTAAAACAACCTGCGGAGGAGATTAGGGGGTTTGCTTGCCAGTGTTTGTACCAGTAGAACTGCACAGGAAGCCGGTGTTGGATTGTTTTGTGAGGTTTTGGGTGGTGTGGAATGAAGAAAAGTTTGAGTGATGGGACAGTGTGAGCTGTGAAAAAGCTCATTCGTGGTGTGTACGGTTTTGTTGGATTGTGGGTAGATAGTGTTTCATAGTTTGTTTGGTGTGTTTAGTGGTGGTTCGCTTGCAGTGTCAGTGGGGTGGATTGGTAAAGTGATGGCCAGTCCGCTGTGTTGTTTGGTATTCAGTGGCATGCCTGGTTGCCATTCGTTGCGAGAACTAACTACACGTCTGGTGTTATGCAACACTAGTGGTGCCAGTTGCGTCCAGCTTGATGCAGAAGAAATTGTGTTCCTGCCTGGTGTTTCAAGAAAACACTAGGATTCTAACGTGTAACCGAGATTTCTATGGAGGAAATCTGTGCGTAGTGTTGGAGATGCAAGGTACAACACCTAATTACCCCAATTATGTAATTATCCTACAAAGAAAACAAAGAAGAATGCACGTTCCAAATACCGGCAACAATAGCCAAGTGTTGGTGCGAAAGTGCAGATAAATGGAGCAGTTTTGGTGGCAAAAAGGCAGACTACGAGTTGAGTGTGACGAACGGACGATAATCTTAGACTAGGGTTGAACGTTTGGGCGGCAATGTAATTTGTTGTAATTTCTAAGTTGTTGGCAATAGCCCGTGTCATGCGAGTAAATTAACAGTTTTCACTAAATTATGCTGCGTTCATCTGTTCAGCAGGAAACAAGATTGCAGTGGTACGTTGAGGGCTTAAAGTAGCAGCAACGAGGGCTACAATCTTTCAATCTCTAAAGAAAAAAAATAAGGCCCATAAGGCTGGTGTATTGGTTGAATTTGTGCATCAATGGCGTTCTACTCTTAATTTCTATTTATTTCCGAAAATAATGATTATAACTTTTGTTGTATTCACGTTGCCTGACACCTTTAATATTTCAGATGCAAAATCCCACAAATTACCAAAATCCCCGTTTCGTTGATTTGGGAAGTTAAATCCACAAACTGAGTTCAAAACAATGTTAAGAATATATAATGAGGTTAGAATGGGTTAAAAAAATCATGTTGGCGTCTGACAGACAGGCAGACAGATATTAGCAGACGATATACAGAAGATTGTTCGGTCGGCTTTGCACCAATCATCACAAAACTGAATAAGTGAGGGAAGAAAAAATATGAAAGGAATGACACTACACATAGATTATGCGTGATCAGTCTTTAGCATTTCTACAAATTGATTAAGCCAATAATACAGAAGACAGCTGATGAGCGGTAACTGAATAACTGAAAATTGTTGTGTACAGTGTTCTACCCCTTTCGCGCCAACAATGAACTTTTGGAGGACGTCACCATGCAGAACTTGAAAAACTTAGTCCAGGCGTGCCCGGCGTACTGAGGGATATGGACACCATTAAGCCTCAATGCCCCCCCCCCCCCTCCACACAGCAATAGGGGCAAGAACAACCAGAGGGGTAGCCAACTGAATGCCGGATTGAATCCCGTGATTGGCTATGCCTTGAAAACAAAAAAGGAAGTTTTCTCTGGACAAGGAAGAGAAAACTTGTGCAATATTATTATAAGAAAAAGAATATATTTTTTTATTCGGTACCATTTATTTTTTTTACATAAAGACTCAATCCCATCAAGCCTCAATCCACCCCCATTCTGAAGCTACAAGCTGTACCTAAAAAATAATATTTCTGCGTGTTTTAAAGAATTTCAGTCAAAACATTCGATCCAAAAGATAATAATTAGAGTTATTTACACTGTTATATTTTATTTTTGTCAAAATGATTCATTTTTTCTATTTTTGGAAGCAATGATAATGTTGTGCATGAGAATGCAGCATTGGGAAATGCTATAATGTTTAATGGGTAATCAAACACGAATGATTTGAAATTTGCTTGTCAGTGATTCAGAAGTATGCAATATGATTATAGGACAATGTTTAGAGAATCGAATTAGGATCTCAGCCGACAACATTAGTTAGTCAGCGCAGTGTCGAGCCATTGTTGCCGCTTATCACGAGAACGTTGGGTAATAACCTTTTTATCTGCCGATTTCAACATCTCAGCCCGTTCCTAATTGTTAAGTAGCGCACAACAAAGAACGACTCATGCTGACGTTCTTTTGCTCAGAAAGCTCGACAATGCGGCTGTGCATGCATCAGTGTTTACACAGATCTCACTGTTAACAGCATTGTTCTTCTTTGGTTGGTGAAGATCTGTACTTATGTTTATTGACTGTAACTCGATTCCGAAGTGACCTATCACCGTTCATACCGCACAATTTCAACGACGAATAGCCCCTTCAGAAAACTTTTCTTAAAAATTAATTTTTGGAGAAGTTGTTTGAAGGGGCTATTTGAGTGTTTATTTTCCGTAGTATGAACGGTGATAAGTTACTTCGGAATCGAGTAATAATGCAGAAATAAAAGTATAGAATCTTTGTTGGCTAACTGGGATAATCAACGTTGTGTGATAACGGATGCTTTCGGAATCTTAAATATTGATATGGTAAGACAATTGATATAATTGAGACAATTGAGATAATGTTTTAATACAGGACGGAGTAACAAATGGGCTCCATCAGTGATAAATAAACATGTAAATAAACAAACAAATGAACATATATATTCGTCATTTACTTTTTGTTGTTTCAACTGTGCTGGCTCTCCAGATTCAAGGAACAATGCACTGAGCATGAAAAACTTTTAATCATTTGTTGAAAGGGCTATTCGTTATTGCGTTTTCTCTGCTTGACAGTTGACGGGCGCTTTGGAATCGAGTAACAATTCGTAAACATTAACTGAGAACCCTTGTTGGTAAATGGGTTATTCGTCGTTGAGTATCCGCCTGCCGATACATTGATGGATGCCTGTGAAATATTTAACTGTGATGCGGTATGGCAATTAACATGTAAATGAGGATGGAAAGGCAAATAGGCTTAGTTAGTGATAAGGAAATATGTATTCAACACGTAATACTTTTGGTTTAGCTGTAATTCATATGGAACAGCTCATCGTTTTAGCAGCAAGGAGTAAGGTGGCCAAATGGTTAGGTTGATCAACTCATGTGCCAGAGGTCAAGAGTTCAATACCTGCGTCAGTCACCACTGGCATTTTTGGATAGAAGGGCACCGTGATGTTTTTTGCCCATGTCGATTGTAGCATATAAAAGAACCTTGGAAAATCCGGTGGGAATTAAGTAGAAAAAGAGGCCTCTCGCCTTCTGCACTATGAATAAAGCTTGTTGCACATCAAACGCTAAAGCTAAAGCTCTACGTTTAAGAAATAAATTAGAAATATTGTAAAATATGATAGATGGTCTTGTCTCATTTACTACTATTAGGCTTCTTTCGTAATTTGAAGTTAAGGAACAAGTGACATTAATGCTGTTGGTTGGGAGGTAATCTACATTGGGTAAGTTGAGAGCTGTCCACCAACAATAGTTGCCAGACTGCTGAGAAATTAATTTTTCTGAAATCAGACTGAGAAGAAAGCCTCAATACTTTAAATTTTGAATAAATAAATAAACTAACAAATTAAACTAACTAATTAGCTAATTTGTTTGCTGCATGGAAATATTCGTCGTTGAGCCAGCACCATATTTCAGTAAAAACTTTCATCAGCTGATTTACGTATTAACACAATATTGTGTAAACTTTTGTAAGATCATTGTTGAGAAGAGGGCTGAGTCTAGCATCCCCACTGTCCAAGGTTGAGATATCTCTTCCCTTGATTTAGTACTGCCCGTAGTTAGACCATTGTTACTATTGTTAACTGAGGGATGAGATGTTGAAATCCGTTAAATTAACAGTGGAAAGACATAATATGCCAACAATGAAACTTTGAATGCAGGACTATTATAAGGAGAGGATGAAACTTTGATTTTAAACGAGGAACCACAATAGAGCCAACATTGTGAACAGCTAAGAATGACAAGTGATCAGCAATGAAGAATAAAAAATTCCCCAGCCTTCATGAGTCAAGGAATTGAATGCGTGGGCAGCCAATGCACTAGACCACTATGCTAACTGCACACTATCATAATCGTTGGTAGGTGATGAAAGTTTGAATTGAAGATTTTGGTTTTTTGATGAAATATTGTTTTCGGTTTAGTACTGAGGTAGCATACTGAAAAGTTTCCAACAACACCTTTACTCTACTAGTGAATAGTAGCAGGCTTATAGTGTATTTTATTATAAGCAGACTGCATTAGGAAGCTAATATTACCAAATTTTTAATTAAAAATTGAACCCATGACTAGAAGGTAGAACGTTTAAGTGGATTTTTACATACATTTTTACATACATTTTTAAAAAAGAAAACTAAATACTAAACAGCGAGACAGTTTTTTTCTTTTATTTTCAGTCAATTAATTGCACCTTGGTGAATTTATTGTAAGTTTATTATGACGAAAATAAGTATTTGGTATTAAAAAATCCTTAGGGATACAAAGTTTTCTACACATTAGGTAGAAAAATGCTTTTGTTGCGTAAAATATTGCTGTAGTAATGGAATGAATTAGAATAAAAATGAAAAAATATAAGAATGTTAACATATAAGAAGAATAAAAAATAAGAGTAGGAATAAGAATTAACACTAAGATTAATTCAAGTTTGTATGACTTTTAAGTAATAAATTACATGACAACGTTGCAGTCCACATCATAAGTAGGTTTTGCTCCTTAGAATACTTGCTAAAAAACCTGCAGTAATATTTATATAACACATCTTTTTTAATATTTATGTAATACATATATATCCTCTTTGGTAATTATCTAGAATAACTACTTTGCAAGCTAGCGACTTAATTCACCTACCTATTGACTCCTTTGTCGTAAAACGTGCGAAAATCATAACGAAAACGTGCGCAAACGCTTATTTATTTAAAAAAATTATTAAAACATGGTAAAACGCTACTCACAACACGTTAGAAGTGGCCGCTATTCAACGCGATAACACTGCAACATAGAAAACCTGATTTCGACCAGAACATCGTCAAACGGAAATTACTTTCATTTGCGACGCAACGCAACGTAATAGCTGAAGCAGAAGAGAATTTTATATTTTATTTTTATACCAATATTTCTTTACAGTATGAACATTGTCCTATTGCACTATTATATACATCGAGAATTTGTGTAATCAGAAATAGTATGACGCAAGCAATTGTAAAACAAGGAACATATTATATCACTTCCTTGTTTCACAAATGCTTGCGTCATACTTTTTCTGATTACACCAATTCTCGATGTATATAAGAATGCGCGCGAAGCACGCTCCTGCGTACTGTGATTCCGGCCCCAAATATCACTGTCTGCCTTGGAAGGAAATAATTTTCGTTTAGTAACGTTCTGGGCGAAATCAGGTTTTCTATGTTGCGGAATCATCGCGTTTAATGGCGGACGCTTCTGTCTTGTAATGAATAGCGTTTTAATGTGTTTTAATATTTTTTCTTAAATAAATAAGCGACTGCGCACGTTTTCGTTGTGATTTTTGCACGTTTTACGACGAAAGGAATCGGTAGGTAGGTGAATTAAGTCGCTAGCTTGCAAAGTAGTTATTCTAGATATTACTTCCTCTTTAAACGTAAATGTAGAGTCTTGGAAAACTACTAAAAAAGCGACCATTAGACTTACTTAAAATATATCTTCATGCTGTCTGCCTATCGTGCCTTTCTTAGTTCATACAGATTTGTTTCCAACTTCATTGTTATGTTCCCTGTTATACAATCGAACAATTGAAAATTTAAAGATGCTTGTCGTGGAAGGTTTACCAAGAAAAACATCTTTAAATTTTACAACTATCTCTGAACCAAACGATTCGTTGTTGGATGATGGGGCAAGTCCTCATTTTCTTGTTTACTAAAAGATAATTTTTGTATTCGAGCAATAATCACCAAACACTTGCCTAACAATGATGCTGATCACTTCAGTGTCACGAGCTGTACAACTCACCATTCTTAAGTCTTCGGGATGTAGGCAAAAACCTGGGTTTAACTTTAACGCTACTACAACTGAATGAAAGTAGTTTTATCTTATGAAAAAAACATACAGGTCAAACCAATGAGGCACACTAACCTGATCCATCTTTAATCACAAGTGTTTGGCTCGCTGAGTTGCTACTTGACGATTCTGATGCTTCGCTTTTTGCCTGATATATTACACCATCGGCTGCTAACAAAAGAACCAATAATGGATGTCTCAATATTTTTTCTAAATGTCAACGTTTAAACAGTATTCATACACATATTTTATAGTCATTAAAGGAACATTTTTATATTTGCACACTTGTAATAAATATAAATGACTACTAATGAAAAGACATGAAATGATGAAAAAAAATTATTCTTACTGCAGAATGAAGTGCAGTATGATCTTCATAACTGAAATCTGAATAATCATTAAAAGACTTTTCCAAATGTATTTATTCTGATTTTACCACTGACAACTGCGTTATTCCTGTTGTTGAAGTTTATATAAGAGTGGCTGCAGTCAGATTAACAGTCCGGTTTTGTGCGAGCCAAATTTAGGAAAATGTTAGTATAACCTTTCCAATCAGGAACATAAATACTTGTGATGGTATTATAAGATGTATAGAAGTTAATTACTAGAATTTAAGACCAAAAATAGGTAGATGATACTGGCGATTCCTGTTATTGAAGCATGAATATGTAATAGAGTTCGGGCGTTAAGTGGAATATCACTAGAGTAGAGCGAATTTGCAACATAGCAGAGACACACACACAAATACCCCCCTTCACAAATGACGAATTAGCAACTGCAAGCCTCTTGCTACCTAAATGTATCCTTGTGCTGCCTGTGTGCTTTTGACACCTTAATGTGTCTTAAAGCTACCTGGTAACGACGAATTAGCAACTGCAAGGTCACGTCAGGTCACACCGGATCGTGGGGTTAGTCATTCGTGTAATGCTTTTTTACATTGCGGGAACTCTCGTATGCTTCAAAATAATGTATTAGCAACTGTAAGGTCACACCGGATCATGCCGGGTCACGGATTAGGCATACTTGGGAATGTTCTTTCACAGTGTTAGATTTTGGGGGAGGGGTCACAAAATTAGGGAATTGTGCTAATGCTTTTCGAGCTTTAAAATTGTAAGAACTATGAAATTCTTCACAACAGTAAATTAACAACAGTAGGGGTCCCAAAATTTGAAGGTCTCGTGCAAAATGCTTTATGAAATTTCACATTGTTGAGTATGCACCCCTGTTAATGCTTTCAGGGGTTTCGAATTGCAGGTCAAAAAAAATTTTAAAAGTTGTACGCCCTTGAAAAGCCTTGTGTGCCTGAGGATAATTTAAAATAAAATGCTAATGTTGCATGCTTAGGCTAAGTAGGCTAACTCTTACTGGCATTGCCTAAGCCCAAAAAAAAAGCCAACAACCCAACAACTCTCCTTCACTTTCAGACGGCATTGCCTGATTAGGAGCTTATAAAATGCGAGTTTTTGCTCCATCTGACCGAGCTCATTCTATATTTAGGAAGTCTGCAAGGTGTGTGCGTATTTTGTAAGCATATCTACTTTTAACTCTTGGTTAAACATTGTAATGAGTAGGGGTCTGCCGAATATTCGTTCGTTAAGAGAATATTCCAATATAACATATTCCATTCGAATATTCACAAAATGAAAGTTCTGTGCAATTTTACGTATTTTTAAATTTGATTTTAACTTTTCCTGTGGGTTTCTCGAATCCCAGCCATTCCTCACTATGCTTCATTCTCTTCCCCTTCCCTCCCAACCAATCCAAGTGACAACCCATGCGTTTTGGATTGCTCACTTGCAAGTAAAGGGTGGGGACGGGGGTGGGGGTTATTATTACGGAAGCGCACAGCAGTTCTCTCTAAAACATCAATGGACTAAAGAATGAGGAAGACAACCGAGGCCGTCTTAACAAGTTGATATATGACATCAACTTTAATAGCATATGTGAACGGAAAGACACCTTCGTGGATTACGTCTCATTCCATACTGCAGTTGACAAGTCATTTTTTTTCGTTGGGGAGAGGGGCTTGTATTATGAATGCCTTTCAAGTTTCCATGCCTAGTATATTTATTTAAACTTTTAGTTTAAATAAACGTATGCCTTGCATTGCAGCAAAGGTAGTTTGTTTTAAGGCATGTGAGGATAAAAAACTATAAGACAGAAAAGGCTGAAACCTGTTTAATCCAGAGACTATGGTCGCCTGACAACATAAACGTCACTATTAAGGACACAGCTGACTGTTTTCTTGTTGAAAAATGACGTGAATAACGTTGATAGTTGCCTAATTACTTACTACGTACTACTTACTACTTACTACTAACGCTTGTTTTTGTATCATGAAATTAAATTCTTCCATGCTGTGAATAGAGCAAGTTCTTAGCTCATTTTATAGGTATTGCTCAGTAGATTTGCCCTTTTCATATGGATCCAGCTAATCCCACCAACTAATACTACAAACGTTAAATGAAATAAATGAAAATTCCTCACTATTAGGATTAGCTTGGCGAAAGAGCTTGGCGTATGATATCATGACTTCACACAGCCAGAAAGCTTGGCGGAAATCCTTAACAAGTTTTGTTTTGGGGTAGATCAAGACACACGCTAGTGTGTCGTATAACAAGATAAAACGATAACATCTAGATAAAATATATACATGAGCATGGCGACCACTAGACTCATTGTGTCTTTACGAGCATGGCATATAAATATATATATATATGAGCATGGCGACCACTAGACACGTTGCATTTTTACAGCAAGTTTTCAGCCAACTGAGGAAAAATAACAAAGTGACACAAAGGCTGACACTTTTTGTCGGGAGACTTTGGTAGTCTGACAACATAAAACTCACTGTTAGTGACACAGCTTAACGCTTTCTTGTTGAAAAAACGACGTGAATAACGTTGATATTTGCCTAATTACTTACTACTTACTACTTACTAGTAACGCTTTTTTTTGTGTCAGGAAAATAAATTCTTTCATGCAGTGAATAAAGCTGGTTCTTAGCTCACTTTACAGGTATTGCTGTGTAGGTGTACCCTTTTCATATGGACCTTTCTAATTGATCAAGTGGTTAAGGGGTTAGGGTGCTCCAAACGACAAATTGATTGTTTTACATTGTTTTAAACATTGTTTTTATGCAACAATGCCAAACTGAACATTAAGTAAATCCGTACGTTTGCAAGGAGATACTGCAGTACTGTTAAGAAATACTAATTATTTGAAAAAAGGTGACTGCTGTCCTCAAAATCTAACAAAAGCAAAAAAAAAAAAAAAAAAGGAATGGACCATTAAACTAGATTGGTCTTTCCATCTCATAATTGCTAAGGAAAAAAATGGAATTCATCAATTATATCTACCCCAAAACAAAACTTGTTAAGGTCTTCCACCAAGCTTTTCGGCTCTGTGAAGTCGTGATATCAAACGCCAAGCCCTTTCACCAAGCTAATCCCACAGACTAAGACTTTGAGCGTCAAATGAAATAATTGAAAATTGCGCCATATGTAATTTTCGTATATTTCATTTAACCTTTGGACTATTTCTCGGTGGAATTAGCTTGGCGGAAGAGCTTGGCGATTGATATCACGACTTCACAAAGCCGAAAAGCTTGGCAGGAATCCTTAACAAGTTTTGTTTTGGGGTTAATTACTACGTACTACGTATTACTAACGTTTTTTTTGTATCACGAAAATAAATTCTTCCATGCTGTGAATAAAGTTGGTTCTTAGCTGATTTTATGGGTATTGCTCTGCAGATGTGCCCTTTTCATATGGATCTTTCTAATTAGTAAAGTGGTTCAGGGGTTAGGGAGCTCCAAACGACAAAATTGATTGTTTTACATTGTTTTAAACAGTGTTATTATGCAACAATGCCAACCTGAACATTAAATAAATACGTGCGTTTGCAGTACTAATAAGAAATACTAATCATATGAAAAAAGATGTCTGCCGCCTTCAAAATCTAATGAAAAGCCAACAAAAACCAAAACAAATGACCAGCAAACTAGATTGGTGTTTCCATCTCAGAATTACTAAAAAAAATGGATTTCAGCAATCTGGACCAAAAATATCTGATATCTACCCAAAAACAAAACTTGTTAAGGATTCCCGCCAAGCTTTTCGTCTGTGTGAAGTCGTGATATCAAACGCCAAGCTCTTTCGCCAAGCTAATCCCACCGACTAATACTTCAAACGATAAATGAAATCACTGAAAATTGCGCAGTAGGCTAAGCAATATTCATATATTTCATTTAACCTTCGAACTATTACTCGGTGGGATTAGCTTAGCGAAAGAGCTTGGCGTTTGATATCACGACTTCACACGGCCGCAAAGCTTGGCGGGAATCCTTAATAAGTTTTGTGTTCGGGTAGATTACTAGCTACTAGTTACTGGCTAACGCTACTTTGTAAAAAGCTGGTTATTAGCTCATTTTAAAGATATTGCTCTGTAGATGTACCCTTTCCTAATGACCTTTCTAATTAATCACGTTGTTCAGGGGCACGTTGTTCAGGGGTTAGGAAGTGCTAAACGACCAAAATGATTGTTTTTCATTGTTTTAAACATTGTTATTATGCAACAATGCCAAATAGCAAACGCCAGCTGAAGACGTTGGCTGATGATCACGTGTTTGTTTCCAGCAAACCGTAATTGATAAGATACAAAACATAAAAAAAAAGCAGGGGCTAGTAAAGTAAACATTAAATAAATCCGTGCATTTGCAAGGAGATTCTACAATAATAATAAAAAATACTGATCATTTGGAAAAAGGTGATTGCTGTCCTCAAAATGTAACGAAAGCAAAAAAAAAATCTACCAGAAAACTAGATTGGTGTTTACATCTCAAAATTGCTTTAAAAATAGATTTCATCAATTTGAATCAAAATGATCTGATATCTACCCCAAAACAGAACTTGTTAGGAATTACCGCCAAGCTTTACAACGCCAAGCTCTTTCGCCTAACTAATACTACCGACTAAGACTTCAAACGTTAATGAAATAAATGAAAAGTTGGGCTGTAAGCAATTTTCATACATTTCATTTAACCTTTCAACTATTACTCAATGGGATTAGCTTGGCGAAAGATAATCGCATCGACTAATAGTTAGAAAGTTAAATGAAAATTAGAACATTGCTACTCGCGGTAGCAATCTTCAACTTTTCATTTAACCTCCAAAGTATTATTTGGTGCGATTAAATTGGCTTATAGGATTAACCTTGGCAGCCTCTATTTGGTTGAATGATATCACTACCTTCAAAGGATGGCCCTTTTTAGAAACTTGGTGGCTTCCTTTATACCAGTTTTGGTTTTAGGTTGATCTCTCAACTTTCAAAGGACTGAATGTATGAAAGTCAGACCATCTTATCTTTATCTCGACTTTTTTCTGAAGGAATTTTATGTCTCTAAATTGTCAGATTGATAATTTTTCTATTTTCCATTGTCAAATTGACCCGGTTTGGTTTATTGTCTTTCTAGCTAACTAATGCCGTTTTTCGTTCATTTCACTCACTCAAATCAGTGCATCCCCTTTAGTTTTTTTTTGTTTATCTGAAATCTTTGCAACTTGCAAAAAATGTAAGGGGAGGGTGTATAACGTTTCCACCAGTTGTAAATATTTTGGATGCATTGGGACTTATCTTCAACATGAAAACATATGCTTTTATTGCATACAGTAGATAGACGTACGTAGACAGACTAGTGTGAACGTACACAAAGTCTCACTGTCTTATCTTCATCTCTACCTTTATTCTGGAGTAATTTTATGTCTATAAATAATTAGCCGTTACATCAGCCAAATTGCGAATAAGATTTTCATAAGCTTTCTTAGTTCACATTTTGTCATGCAGAAATCCCTGAAGACCGCAAAGGGCAGGGTATGTATTGTTGAGTAATCATCATCTAACTTGCACCCCTTTATTCTTACGCAATCTACAACAACATGCCTGACTGATTTTATTTTGTCCTTCGTTACAGTTCAGCTTTCAGTTTATTCAGGGTGTTACAATAAATCTAAGGACCAGGGTTGATTGTCGAAAACCATTGTTGCTTGAAATCTTTGGTTGCAACATGGAAAAGAAACGAAATTTAAATTTCGTTGTTCCTAATTTCAAAACCCTCTCACGCATTTATCCTGACCCCTACACGTCCCAAAACTGCAAAAAGACAGTGCTCAGATTACCATGCATTCGTGTGTAAACTTTCAGTTGTGTAGGCCTTCTCTATTGTTCACTAGCTATGAGCTATGAGTCTATGGGATTTACCACCGGGTCAGCGTTACTAGTTACTAACGTTATTAAAAACGTTAGTAACATACTAACGTTTTACGCTTTTCTAACATAAAAACAACGTTATTGACGCATCTGTCTCTCTATGAATGGTGGACACTCATAGTTTAACTTTAATTTCTTCTTTATCCCTACACCCTCCCCTTACATTTTCCCACATTTTGAAAGAGTTCTGTCGCATTGGGATTTACCCTCAATATGACAAAATATGCTTTTCAAGACACACGCTAGTGGGTCCCCCACCAAGATGAACGATATCGTTCAGATAAAATATATAAATATATGAGCATGGCGACCACCAGTCACATTGAGTCTGTACAGCAAAGGCAGAATGGCTGTTTTCAGCGATCTGAGGATAAATAACTACGCGACAGAAAAGCCGAAAGTTGTTTGATCGGGAGATTTCGGTCACCTGACAACATACAATTCACTGTTTGTGACACAGCTTACCGTTTTCTTGTTGAAAAAACGACGTGACTAACGTTGAAATTTGCCTAATCAAAACACACGCTAGTGTGTCGCCTGCCAAGATAAACGATAACATCCAGATAAAATATATATGTGAGCATGGCGACCACTAGACACTTTGTGTAATAAAATAATTAGACACTTTGTGTCTTTACAGCTAAGGCAGTTTGGCTGTTTTCAGCCATCTGAGGATAAATAACAATGCGACAGAAAGGCTGAAACTTGTTTGATCTGGAGTCTTTGGTCGGCTGACAACATAAAAGTCACAGTTAGTGACACAGCTTAACGTTTTCTTGTTGAAAAAACGACTTGAATAACGTTGATGTTTTCCTAATTACTTACTAATTACTACTTACTAATAACGCTTTTTTTGTCTCACGAAAATAAATTCTTCCATGTGGTGAATAAAGCTGGTTCTTAGCTCATTTTACAGGCATTGCTCTGCAGATGTGCCCTTTTCATATGGACATTTCTAATTGGTCAAGTGGTTCAGGGGTTAGGGAGCTCCAAGCGACCAAATTGATTGTTTCACATTACTTTAAACATTGTTATTATGCAACAATGTCCAACTGAACAATAAATAAATCCGTGGGTCTGCAGTACTAATAAGAAATGTTAATCATTTAGTACGCGGAATAAGCATAAAAATATTTCACTTTTGGATACCAGCATCAAACTTTAGGTGTTCAATGAAGCATATCAACAGCTGCAAATCAGTCGAGAGACAATCTCAGAAACGATTACGTCACGTGTAGTGATGTCATCACAATGGCCGCCAAGCAGATTCTTTAAAGTCGCATGCATATCTTAGAAACTACTGAACGGATTTTAATGAAACAGGTCTCATTTAAAAACTAATTTATGTGTCTGTAATGAAGGTGTCTACATATTTTGCTCTAAATATAACATTTTTCGTTTGATTCCTGAAATTTGAAATTTTTCCATATTTCTTGTAATTTCCTTTACTTGCTGCTGCCAAAATTAAATATTTACCCAAAATTAAATGTTACATTGTTGAAAAATCAGTATAATTACAGAATGGGTGTTAAGGTATGCTTACATATTAATTAGGCTAGTATACTTGTAAACTGTGAGTAAACAATGAACGGTTTACTAATAATAAACATTTTTATCTACGAATAGTAATAATTTATTCTCTACAGAATAAATTACTTTACAAAATTACATTAGCAACTTTATTTGAAGACAATGGTTTGGTAAAGTGTTTACGCTAACGATCTGGGTAGGTTATAGTTTAAGTTAGCTTATTAGGTTAGGTTAAGTGTTTACTTGTATTATAATGGTTAGGATTTAAGTGTTTCCCACTAAAAATGTTAATTATGAGATGTTCAGCATTTGGAATTCGTGGCAATATAATCAGTTCCTGTCATTATTCATCCATTCTTGAATAATGATCTTCGCATGTACACGAAAGAGGGCATCAGAGTCCAGCTTTTACAGTGTACTGTGTACATTGTTCCTTGCACTTACATGCTACCAGTTCCTGACAATGTTTGCTTACGTCTGGAATTATAGTTCAAAGAGGTGCATCCCAGTTCTGAGGATTTGGTGGTCTCGTCAGCCTTCAGATAAATCTGACATTGTATCTTGTGTTCAAAAAATCTACAGCTCATCGAGTGAAGTCACTGCACCTGCTCGAATGCCAGTTGCATCAGCCCTAATCATTGAATTGCCTTTGTACACATGTTGACACCAAGCACAAGTATAATATTTTAGCAATACATTGAAGGTGTTGTAAGTCCTACAAAAAGAGGAGATTAGAAAGATTTAGTAGAATAGATATTGTATTTTACAAGTATATTAATGGAAGTTTAAATTCGCATACTTGCAAGTCTGGGGTTCTGATGAAAAGATAGCAGTCACACCTGGAATATAGGTCCAACGCAGTTTTAAACAGTGTTTTACCGAAGATAGGAATAAGGAGGAACTCTTCAATATGTTGGGAACTAATCTAGCTATAGTAGTAAGCCTTAGCAAAGAAGTATTTTGCACTTTCAAGGATTAAGTGTTGTCATCAACTGGAGAATAGAATGTCGCCTCAATATCACCATCATCGTATGAAGAAGACGATGAAAGGCTCCGTCAGCATGCCTCGGACGCTGCTATACATGCACGCAGCAAAGTTATTATTAAAATAATAGATTCGGACGTGGCTTCCAAAGCTTTATTTGCATCACCAAAACCGAAGAGTCGTGGATTGAGTTTGGCACCCGGAAAACTTGCAATATTTGTCCGTTCATGAACTATCTCCTAATCTTCCCGATGATGTATCAGAGTTGATTCCTTTTTTTCATGCATTTACCGGGAGTGAAACGGTGTCGTTCTTTTCTGGTATTGGGACAAAATGGCCCGGAAAACATGGATTTCCTTTCGTGATGGTGACTTTGATATCCAAAAAATTTCTAATGTCAAAAACAGTAGTTACACGTGAGCACAAGATACATTGTCAGCTTTATGTGAAGGCATTCGTATACCACCAATTCCACAGATTTAGGATGCATCTCAGTGGAGAAGGAAAACATATGATGGCATAGGTTCAGGCCACTGAGGATCGCACTTCCAGACGTAAGCAAACACTGCGAGGAACTGGTTACACGTAAGTGCAAGGAACGATGTACACAGTGCCCCTGTTAAAAAAAGATGGACTCCAATGCACAGCACCATTTTGTGTACATGCAAATGTCATTATTCAAGAACGGCTGAATAATAGCAGGAACCAATTATATTTACACGACTTCAAAATGTGGAACACATCATAGTTTAGGTTTTTTACTGGTAAACACTTAAATCTTAACCAATGTATTACAAGTCTAGACACATACTAGTGTGTCGCTCCAAGTTAGGCAACAAACATCACAACAAACATCACATCACTTCAATTGTCGAGGTTGTAAACCATTGTAGCTCAATGCCATAGCGTCAAGTATCCTGAAGTATAGTTGGGCACATTTCAGGTACTTGGGGAAAAATAATAATGCGGTACAAAAGATTAAATTGAGTTGAAATCGAGAGCAATGACCCACCTGACAAAAAATAACTCGTGTAGGAATGCCAGCTAAGCTGCTTTCAATGCAAAATCTGACCCTCAATAACGTCGAAAATGTGTACCTAAGCTACCTAGCTAGTTCGCTCATCCCTATGTTAACTCCCATCCGGTTGATTATTCATCGATTCCGTTATAACGGGAAGGCTTCCAGCTATGGAATTGGACGAATGGGTGCAGTACAATACGAACTGTGTACCTTTGATGTTTTGGAGTCTGGAGCCTGGAGTCTGGAGCATTGTATCCAGTAGCAATGTTCTAGTTTTCATTTAACCTTCGAACTATTAAGCGGTGCGATTAACTTGGCGAATGTTTTGGTGTGTTGATATCGCTTCTTTGAAGGGCTGAACCATTCGGTGCTTGGCGGCTCCTTTACCAGTTTCAGTTTTTGATATGATAAACACTTTCCCTAATAACCTAACCAGGTAATTAGCATAAACACTTTGCCCAACCATTGTATTCAAAGTAAAGTTGACCGAAAAAGTTAGGTACGTAGGGGAAGGTATTTGTGCCTGGGCTACACCTTCTGTGTCAGTCCTTAAGCCTAGTTTGGTAGGAGACTACTTAGCCACTGTAAATCATCAGCAAGACATTAAGTACCATCCAGTTTCTCGAGCTGAAGATCTTTTTAGCCAATTAGCAGGGTGCAACACGTTCACCATTATTGACTTATCAGATGCTTTTTTGCAAATCGTAGTAGATGCAAAGTCATCGCTCCTTTAAATATATATACCCCTGTAAATGTCTATGTCAGTGGCAAAAACTGTAATAACCGGAGCTCCCGCAACAGATCTATGGCACAGATCTACTCTCATGGCTGGCGATTAAACATATAAATAATTACCCGACGCGGTGCGGTAAGTTTCCACTTGTATTTGCAGTTAAAGAGAGAAGAAACAGCCGTGCCTGAAAATAGAACTGATGCAGCGAAGTGCCGGAGACACAGACCTAACCTAATCAATCTAAATCCGTGTGATATGTTACGGGGGAAGAGAAGCATGACGACATTTTTCACACTCAAGTATTTAGGTTAGCCGGGCCACTCTCTAACGCCTAACATCGTTCCTAAGCAGAGGTGGGGATACAAACGTGGATCGATGTCCGTAGCTAATGTTCTACATGGAAAAAATACACAAAAGCAGTCCGCAGTGACGATCACTATTGTGGGGTTTTATTTAGCATAGATCATCACAGCTGAAGCTGGAGCCTCAAGGGTTACGTATAATCCGTTAAACTCCGACTTGAAATGCCTGTTGGATACTTTCTTAAAAATGGTGGATGAGAATGTGAAGATGTGTTTGAAGGAACTCGAAAGAAAAATCGAAGATATGTTCACAAATCAAGTACTCATGAATGCAAATATATCCAAAAATATGGAACAGGCTCATATAACACGTGAAAACAATTCTTCTTCGATACAAACCTTGCAAATTCCCGAATACCTCCGGCCCTAATCTGGAAAAGTTGCAACTGTAAGCTCGTGTATCTCTGTAAATCAAAACGGCAAACTTGAATTACTTTCTTCACATGTTAATCAAACTGTATCGATGCCGAGCACCAACAAATCAGGATGTCCAAAAACGACAGACAACATTGCTTGGCCTTCTAAAAGAAATCAGAGAACTTGTATTAAATCAGACCACGTGCCCGAAAGACATTCAGCAGACATTACAACTCGAGCAGGTGGTGTGCGGGACCATGTTCGCCTTGGTGGAGGCACGAAAGTTCCTGGTACCGTTCATCGCTTGGTGCCACCTCTTTTTCCACCATGCACAGGTGGTATGATGACTCTGTCATCCCAGGTACATGCAAAACTGTTGGCAAAGTCTTATTAGTTGGTGACTCGCAGGTGAGAAATATTAGGTTGAAAAACTATTTTACGAATCGTGGGTGCAGGACTTAGTGTTTTCCTGGTGATAAACTTGAACATGTGCGAAAACCGATATTGAATATTGTTAATTCCGAGAAAGATTTCTCTGGTTTGGTTCTATGTATCGGGACGAATAATGTCCATACCGACTCGCCTACTGAGTTGGCTAGTAAGCTAGCTTTGTTAATTGATGATATCCGTGAAATTTACCCAGGGGCCAGGATCAGTGTTGTTGGCCTTTTCCCAAGATTAGGAAATTATAACCAAGCCATTAGAACAGGTCTCTAGCAACACCTAGTTGAATGTAATGGTAATATTCAGCTCATTTGTAAGGAGAAGGGTTGTGGATTCATTTCTCTTTGGCATGCCATTGAAAACGATAGAAGAAACCTCCTTGCAATAGATAGCGTACACCTAACTAGGGCAGGTAAAGCATTACTTGAAAAAAGCTATTTTTGAATATTGGTCAAAAAAGCCGATTTTTGACTGTTTTTTTTCCTTTATGGGAAACTAAATACATGTAATGGACATAATGTATGTCAGGGATCTACATCTGGGTTAACATCTGGCCCAAAGATGACTCTATGAAGAAAAAGAACACAAAATTACTAGGTGATATTGATCGCCTTGAGGCTGTACAGCGAACCTTCACCAGAAGCCTTCCTGGCTTCAAGACTCTTCAGGCCAGTTCTCGCCTTCGTAAGGCCGGACTGGAACCATTAGAGTTGCGTAGGATTAGAGCAGACCTGATAATGACTTTTAAGATTTTGCATGGATTACTGCCGATCGATCTACCCTTTTTCGATCAAGCTCCCTCTTCATCCACCAGAGGCCATTCCCTGAAGCTGCGTGTCGAGCTCACACATCTGGGCTGTCGGAAATCATTCTTTGCCGTGCGTGTAGTTCCAATTTGGAACTCACTACCCGAAGAGACGGTCTCTGCCGCGTCAATCTCAATCTTTAAGAAGAAGCTACTGAGCTGTGATCTCACTAAATTCCTTAAAAGGACTTACTGACAAACTCCTTTTAATCACTCTTCCATGATATGAATTCACTCCTTCTCTCTTTTCCTTTTAACGCTGGGAACGGTATTAGTGGCCTGCCCTTCCGTAATCCCACTCCCACTTTTGATGAGAGTAAACCTCTTATTATTATTAAATTATTATTAAAATAGAAGCCTAGCGTGCTGTTCTTTTAACGGACAAAGTGCAGTCTGTAAACTTCCTGATCTTCGATTATTACTTATTGAGGAAACCTTCGATATCATTGTCATTGTTGAGACTTGGTTTGACTCTTCCGTCTCGGATGCCATGCTAATACATGGAGTGCATTATAAAATCCTTCGGAGGGACTGTATTGGTACTCGCGGAGGGGGAATTGCAGTTTTTCTTCGTGCCCCACACTTGAGGCTGTTAATATTAGGGTGGATGAGGGTTGTGAAGCTTTAAATTTTAAATTGTTAAACCCTGGTATAAATATAACTATTGGCTATCTCCCTGACGGGCGATAGCCCTGACGGGTTGGCGCTAATGACCAAGTTGTCGATGCGCCATTAAGCCTCAACCCCCCCCCCTGACGGGAGAAATCCAATGCACATTGCCACGTTATGCTCCTTTCTTAAACATACAACTTGCACCACCAAACCTAATCTCATCATTGGAGATTTTAATATGTCTAAGGTTGACTGGATAAATGGCTGTGCCTCTGACCCTGTCCAGAGGTCTTTCCTTGATGTAATTGTGGATTTGGGCTTGTCACAATAATTGATAACTAAACCAACTAGGGGAAGAAATATCCTGGACCTTATGTTTACGGACAATGACAGAGTTATCTACGATGCGGATGTGGCTCCACATTTTAGTACAAGTGATCATGATACTGTCACTTTTTCTATTTATTGCGAATCTGGGATCGGGCGTGAAACTCCGTCGAGACCTTACATTAAAACAAACTTTACCCTTCTTCAGGAGAAAATTGGGGAACTCGAATGGAATTTCATTTTAGAAAGTAAAAATAACATTGATGATAAATGGAGGTGTTTCAAAGCTGCAATAACTGATTTAGTTAACATGTCTACTATTACTTACTTTAAAAGCAAAAAAAAATGGTAATCACACCACTCTGGAGATTACGAAATTAACTCTGAAAAATGTAAACTTTGGGCGCGATATAAAAGAACCTCTAAAAGAGTTCCTTATTTAGATATATAAAAACAAACACTAAGACACCTAGCTCTATTCCTCCACTCCATTTTGAGGCCAAAACAATAACGGAAGAGTACGAGAAGGCAATCGCGTTTAACACTGTTTTGGGGAAAAGCTTTGTAATTGACAATAATTTTAATAAGGAAACGGATCCTGCCATGTACCAAATGCCTGGTATCTCATGTGCTGCAAATTTTCGTTCGATTGAATTTACTCCTTATTCCATTTTAACCAAACTCATCAACCTTAAAAATAGCTCGGCAATATGCCCCGATGGCTTTTCTAGCTCTTTTTATAAAAAACTAGCAAGTGTCCTTTGTGAGCCAATTTATCTAATTCTAAAATCATCTGTTTTACAGGGTAAATTGCCTGAACAGTGGAAGATGGCAAGAGTGATCCCAATTTACAAAGCCGGAAATGCGGCTGATCCCTCCAACTATCGTCCTATTTCGTTGACTTGTGTCCCTTGTAGGATTTTAGAACGCATTATACGGGACATATTAATGAAACATTTAATCAAATTTGACCTTATTCCTAGTGACCGATTCGGGTTTCTGCCTCGCCGTTTGACTACCCTGCAACTATTAAATTGCCTAAACGACTGGACTAATTCAATAGAGAAGCAAATTCCGGTGGATGTTGATTACATTGACTTTGCCAGGGCTTTCGACTCTGTGGTACACTCTAAATTACTCATAAAACTAAAAACGATGGGTATCGATGGACCAAGTTTCTCCTGGATAAGTAATTTCCTCAGTGACCGGATGCAGATGGTTGCGGTGGGGAAATAAAATTCCACCTCGCTCTCGGTAACTAGTGGTGTGCCACAGGTATCAGTGCTGGGACCGTTGCTATTCCTTATTTATATTTCTGATCTAGCTCCTAATTGTGGTAATGTTAAACTCCCTAAATTTCCAGATGATGTAAAACTTTATAAACCATAAACACACCTGTTGGCACAAATCAACTCCAACTTGCTGTTAATTTCCTGGTCGGATGGTCCACGAGATGGCAACTACCAATTAATGCACAAAAATGCAAGGTTCTACCTCTTGGCATTCAATGCAATTGTGGAGTCGTCACTTGTGTGCTCCACAATGGCAGCCATCAATTTCATGTCTATATGTTAACCCTACCAAGATAACCCTTTAACCACTAAATAGGCTGTTCCATAATTGTATATTGTCTTAAGTGTATCACATGACTTCTCTGTATTTAAAGAGCAGTAAACAGGAAGTTCGCTGTCTTATCAGCTGTAGCCTACACTCTGGTAGTCCGTGTGTTTATTACCATTGGTGCCCACGCTGGGCTAAGGTGTGTCCCCGCCTAGGACATCACAGTTGGCGACGAGTTGGTACCTTTGGTAATCTTTAAAAACTTAAGCTTAAACTGATAGGTCTTCAACCACATCTTTGCTCCATATTTGTGGTAAGTTGCAAATTTTTTTTCATTTTGGCAATGAAAATTAGTGCTCTGAATTCCTATCAGAGTTTAAACTTTTTCAAACAGTGTTATTTTGACGTGGTAGTGCTGTGTGGTACGAAATGATAATAGTTAAATTTAGTACCTTAACAACTAGAACCGAAGTGGGCAATTGGATTTATTATGGTTAATTTTACCTTGGCAGTGTTCTAGAGCGACGCACTGGCGTGTCCGCACAGGCAGTACTATAAACCTGAAGGTTCGAAAAATGCGCTGCTAAATTAACCCTTGTAAATTCGATTGTGCCATTGCCCATATTCGGGCTAGTGTGTGCCGGTGTAAAATTTAACACCGTAGGTTTATGCTCAAACTTAGTGAAATCTGGTCTGTGCTGAGGCTTAGGCCAGAAGTGTTGTTTTGTAAAACGTTGCAAATGGTGAACGTAAAACATTTTTTCAAAGCCTAGTCCCTTTAAATTTAACTTGTAGGCAGTTAATTTATACAACTAGGTAGGCTACAGTCAAGCTTGATTTATTTCTATGTTTAAATAAGTGACCGGTAGTCTTGAGTGCTCCAGTTTAATCCTTGCATGTTAAACAGGATTGTAATTAAATTTAATTAAATTTAATTTTGTAGGCTTATGCCAAAGACAGGTGTCGTAACTGCTAAAGTTAGCAGTGAAAGTGAAACTGAAAATAATTCAGTAGTGAACGCAAGCGTTAATGAAACTAGTTCTAATTTAAATCTAAATTTTGAATCTAGTAATAGTGAAGACGACGTCAACATGGGTTCGTCTAAAACCGCTGGTTTATTTTCGGAATTCGATTGCGAGTCTGACACATGGGAGAAATACTCCAGCCGAATTCGTTACTTTTTTTTAGCTAAAGAAATACCAGCAACCAAGCAAGTTAATTTTCTAATGGCATCTGTGGGCCAGAAAATGTTTGATAGAATTCTTAATATCCTCTCACCTGATTTGCCCGACTCATTAACATTTGATGAGCTCGTTAAAAAAGTTTTAGACGACATTGAGCCAGTGCCCTCAGTGGTATCTGAGCGTGTTAAATTCTTTAGAAGATCGCAAAAATCAGATGAGAGTATCGGGGAATATTTAGCTGCCTTAAAGCTAATGACGAAGTATTGTGACTTCGCAAAAATCAAAGACATTAACAGCGAAATGATTAGGGATCGCCTAATTGGGGGGATCCAATCTGAAGTCATTCAACGCGAGTTGTTGAAGCAGACTCTGGATTTAAAGGCTACAACATCCTTAGCTTTATCCTTAGAATCTGCTGAAAGAGACCAAAGCGTTTTGAGAAGCCATTCTAGAGCTGTTAACTACGTAGCTAAAAAATCGGGCAAAACATCAAGTAGGCCTAAATCCACTAAGGATTTCATTTGCTATTGTTGCGGCAAAAATGGCCACGTGAAAACACGTTGTAAATATCGAGACTATACTTGTGGCCGTTGCCACACTGTCGGCCATTTAAAAGCCGTGTGCCGAAAAGCTAGTCATTCGAATAGAACTTTAAAATCACTCGACCACCCTAAGGCAAGTTCTAGCACAAATTTTAAGGCTAGGCCGAACACAAAACAAAAGTATAGCTACAAAAAACGCGTCAACAAACTCGAACGCGATAGCGAAAGTGATAGTGAAGAAGGCCAGGATGTTGAAGCCGAAAATTCAGAGTCTGGTTCCGGGTCTGATAACGACTCAGACAACGACTATCTTGTACTGAAAAATAATACTCTTGGCCTGAGTCAGGCTGCGGACCAGATTTCAATTCCCCTACAAACCAACAAAATAATAGTAGTAGTTAATTCTATGAAAATCCATAAATGGAAAATGCCAGTCTGCCTAAATGGTGTCAAGCTAGAAATGGAACTTGATTCCGGGGCAGATGCATCCATTATCCCTATTGAGTGGCATCAAAAATATTTTGTGGACTGTCCTTTAAAACTCAGTCCGTACTCGATACACTCATACACTGACGGAATTGAGAACACGATTTACACTGTAAGTCTGAAGGTTGAAGTTCAAGGTCAAATCGAACATTTGGATGCTTTAGTTTCAAAATTATATAAACCTGCATTAATGGGAAAGGATTGGCTTTCTATTTTTCGAGTTAATTTCCATCCTTTTTACGACCTACAAACGAAAGTGAAACCTAAGAAAAGTGTTAAGAAAATTAAAACTAGCATTACGCCAGTTGACACTTCCGAAATAGTGAAGGGTTTCCCGGAGCTATTTTCTGAAGGCATGGGTAAGTTTAAGAATTTTAAAGCCAAAATTCATTTAAAACCTGATGCCAAGCCTGTGTACAGTCGTGTAAGACCGGTTCCGTTAGCACTTAAAGAAAAGGTTAACCAAGAAATTCGTAGATTGGTTGGCCTTGGAATTCTAGAGCCTGTGGAAACTTCTCAGTGGTCTACGCCGATCGTCATAGTTCACAAGGCGGATGGTCAAATCCGAGTGATTGGTGATTATAAAACCACCGTGAACCCTCAACTCGAAGTCGACCACTATCCAGTTCCCACGGCCGCAGAATTATTCAGTGAATTAGCAGGCAGTGACACTTTTTCCCTTATCGATCTTAAGGATGCATTTCTGCAAATTGAACTCGACAAAGAGTCACAAGAAGCTTTGACAATAAATACACCCCTGGGTTTGTTTAGATGGCTTCGCGTACCCCTGGGCCTAGCGTCCAGTCCTGGAATTTTCCAGAGGGTAATGACTCAAGTCACCAGTAAAATCCCCAAATGTCTCCCGTTTTATGATGACATCCTGGTGAGCGGGAAGGGGGGTGAGCATGACGAATCGTTAAATAAACTGTTAAATGCTTTACAAGATGCAGGAGCCAAACTTAGGATCGAGAAGTGCAAACTGTCGCGGCCTGAATTAAAATATTTAGGCCACATGATAAATGCAGAAGGCTTGCATACACTCCCTGAGGTTATCGAAGCAGTCACAAACGCTCCTAACCCAACATGTATTCAAGAGCTACAGAGCTTTCTGGGTTTTGTAAACCATTACTCAAAATATCTACCGAATCTCGCTCATATTCTGTCACCAGTAACACGTTTGTTAAGCCCAAGTGTGAAGTGGGTTTGGGGGGCAGAATGCGACCGAGCCGTGAGTAAAGTAAAAGAATTATTTCTTAAATCAAAAGTTCTGGTTCATTACGATCCGAAATTAAAGCTCAAGCTCGTTTGTGACGGCTCACCCTACGGAATAGGCTCGTGCCTGATGCATGTCATGAAAAACGGTGAATCACGGCCGATAGCTTTCGCTTCACGTAAACTCACTCAAGCGGAAAGAGGCTACTCGCATTTTGACCGGGAAGCGCTCAGCGTGGCTTGGGGAGTGAAACGGTTTCATGAATACGTTTATGGTCAGCGATTCATACTGCAGTCTGATCAGAAGGCTTTAGTTTGGATTTTTGGCCCTAAAAAAGGAATACCGCAGATGGCAGCCGCCAGGGTTCAGCGTTGGGCAGTGATGCTTAATGCTTACGATTACGAATTCGAACACATTCCCGGTAAACTTAATTTGACGGCAGACGCTTTATCGCGCCTTCCCCTCCCAAATACCAAGGAATTCGAGAAAGCAGAAGAGCAGTACAATA
>JAHWFP010112912.1:0-19296 GCA_023313725.1 Lithobius niger
TTCCTGGAGGGGACGGTTTTAATCGACGGCCGCCATTGTTTTTGTAACTACTTTGGATATCAACAAGGCACTCTCCTTCCAAAACCATACAATCGATTATTTGTGTTGATTCTGGGGCGAACTCAAGATGGGCCACGGACACTATAAACAACTGACGTTTCGCTAGCAAATATTATTTTGTAACTATATTACAATTATATACTTTTTCTTCATTTTTATCCAGTACGAATTTGTCAGCAGACGTCAGGAAAAGTGTGTAGACATGACAACTCACGAACGGTGCAAACACGAATGTTATCTCGCAAAATACAAGCAACTTCCTTGCAGGTAAAACTTTACAAAATAACTTTAATAAATTAGTTTACTTTTACGCAGCCACGTAAACGCATATTCTACCCTATTTCTATTGACATACAAAATAAAATGTAAAACTACCGATCTTTACATTCCAAGGTAGACACTCTAAGGGCGGGTTTACGCAATAACTCGCTTTTGCATTCTCGCAGCGAGAATTTAATCACAATGGCAAAGTTGTCGTAGCCATGGTAACAACGCTATCTGGATTAGCTAAATCCGACATCGTTTGAGTAAATATTTGCAGTCTTATAATCCGTGCCAATAATATAAAGAATTCCTCATGACGAAACAATTTTCCCAAACGCTTCTGAACTCACGTTATTTGCTGTTTTCGTTACGAGGCGGCAGACGTAAAACCGCCGCCATGTTGGAATTTGAGTTGATTTCTAGCTTCTAGCTGCGAGAATGCAAAAGCGAGTGGTTGCATAAACGTGCCCTAACAGTACGAGCTCAGCCTTCATAAATCAGAAAAGTGTTGGCATAAGTGTTAGCATTGGCTTCAGTAAGACAACCTTCCTTTTTCCCACCAGTGCACCTTGCAGCTAACCCAGTTACTGACTCCACCATAGAGTTATACACAATAATATTACGTCGTGTCACTGCCCTGTGGGAAAAGGTTTGCATGTAGACTACTTGACTTAAACCACCAAAATTGGGTTATTGCATTACTTGCATATAAGTTCCTTAACAACTGCCAGTCTTTCCTTTCTTCCTACAATATTTTAAAAGGATGTGAAAGAGTACCAATCTGATGTATTGTTTGAATGTGTATCATTGGCCTTAAACTATTAAGTGAGGTGCATGACATGCTGTGAAGTAATGTGACAAGCATGTTTTTAGGTATCAGTTTCTATGTCAATTCTTTTTTCCGAAATACTTAACCTTTCTTATAATTTTCCGTGACTAACTGATGTCTGATTAATTTCACAGTATTACAACCAAGTAACTCATTACCCAATTATATCGATCTACGGACCTAAATCCCTACATTATGTATATATCAGAAATTGGAAATGGAATGGGTAATACGTTTAAAACTTATTACAGATACGGACAGGCAAATGCCAGCACAGAACGAAAAGTTTATTTGATGTGATTTTCTCCACACGTTACTTACAATTATTCTGAAACAGTACGCTATAGTTGGTTAAAAAAAGTACACAGCAGTAGAATGAAAACATTTGTATAGAAGTATTCCACCTTTCCATGTTTGACTCGCAAAACTCAGGTCCACATTCAAGATCCGGAAAAATTGAAAACAATGGACAACTATTTACCAAAAGTAATGTCGGTAACAACGATCGTATTAAGCCTACTGTAAATCATAATGGAAAAATTCTACTGGACCAGTATGTCTATTAGGAAATTTCAACTGAACCACTACTTCCAGTAGATATTTTGGACTGGACCAGTAATCAACTGTAGTATCATTTCAACTGAACCAGTAACTCCAGTAAGAAAAGTCTTGTCTACTGGTGAGCTGGTTAACTGTACCGATACAACCAGTACATATTTTCAACTGGACCATTACCTCCAGTAGATATTGTCAACTGGACCAGTAACCAGCAGTAATATCTTTTCAATTGGACCAGTAAGTCTATTAAGAAATGTTTTGTCTTCTGGTGAACTGGTTAACTGGATCAATAAAACCAGTAGAGTTTTTTTCAATTAGGCCAACACTTGCAGTATACAAGTAATTTTGAACTGGCCTAGTAACCAGCAGGAGAATATATATAACTGGACAGTAACTCAAGGGAGAAATATTTCGTCAACTGGTGAACTGGACCAGTAACCCAGTAGATTTTATCAACTGGAACAATACTTCCAGAATATTATCTACAGGGCCATACCATCTGTCAATGGTATTTAACTGGACCAGATGGACCAGTAACTCCACTAGATACTGGTTCATCAACTAGTGAACTAGTTAAGCGGACCAGTAACTTCAATAATTTGTTTCCAACTGGACCAATAGCTCCAGGATATTATCGACTGGTTCACTAGCAATTGTCTACAAGATTTAACTGGACCGGTAATCAACAGTAGACTATAATTAGCTGGGTTAGTAACTCCAACAGAGCACAAGTTCAGTAAGTACAGAAAGTTTGAACCTGTTAATTTGGTGACTGGGATGGCAGGGCCAAAGAAGCTAAGCGGAATGGCTGCACGTGTCATATTTTGCATTTTTTCACTTGTTTTTGGAGTTTCATGGGTGTTTTTCTTATTGTACTTTTCTGCTGAAACACGATACATAATGAAATGTGTGTGTATCCCTATTTTATTGCATTAGTTTTTAGTGAGTGTTTGTTAAATGTCGTCACAGAAGTAAAGCAACACTAACAGTTTTAGAAAATACTGTGAAAAAGTCATACGGAAAATTACCTCATAAAAGAATTCCTTGGAAGATTAAGTGTAAATTATAATACCATCTTATTAATGTGTGCCCTTAAGCATGTAATTTTCACCTGAACCATTCAGGAGTGCAATATTTTGCACAAAGTAAAAGATTTCCAAATCGAAGCCTGTTTCATAAGAAATAACAAGGCTTGCTGGACCTAGTGACTCTTCTTACTATATCAAGATTTTTAAACACTTTTCCAATCATGGAAATTCATTATTACCTTCAAGGATATTTCCAGGTTTCCAAGGACTCCCATGAACCCTGAATTACACGGACCACTGCACTGTGATTGAGGTTGGCGCTAATGACCTGGCTGTCAACACGCCATTAAACCTCATTCCCCTCATTAAACAACCTGTATAGCTGTGCTAAGAACACTAAGACGACTAGTTTTTAAACAATTTTTAGCGATGTCCTTTAGCAAAATAGAATGCACCAATCATTAGTTGATCTAACGTGTGCAAAAGTAAAAACGGTAAAACATTTGAATAAAGCAGTAAGGTTTCATGTGGACTAAACAGCACATAAATAGACATAAATCGCTGGAAATAATACTAAGGAAAATTTGAAAAAAGCCAACAGCGAAAATCATACACTAGAAATAACGTAGTTCAGTAAGCCACCTTTATGCTTTTACGTTTCGTTGGTGTGGCATGATCCGGATTCGAACCAGCTACCCAGTTCGCCTCCAGATCACTTGCATAGCGCCAGTGGAGGATGTGGCCATAGCGACTAAGGCGCTATGCAAGTGATCTGGGGGCAAACTGGGTAGCCGGTTCGAATTCGGGTCATGCCACATCGACGAAATGTAAGAGCATAAAGGTGGCTTACTGAACTAAGTTATTTCTAGTGTATGATTTTCGCTGTTGGCTTATTTCCAATTTTCCTTAGACTAAACAGTACAGCAGCAATGCAATATCTGAAACCTTAGAGGAAAGTTTATTTGTGTTCCCTGCTGTTATGACTTCGGATCAGTCAAACCTTACATTCATCATCGAACGAGTTCGTGTTGTTTTCCAATAATATTATGATGATTAGCCAGGAGTTGAAAGGTATCTTTTTATTGTTCGGAAAAGCTTTGTCCTTTCTGGATGCACCTATGTTTGCTTACATGACTTTTTTGTGGAAAGCAAGCATTTTCGTCGTTAGGTTTATTGTAGGAATAAACAGGGTATCGCTGGTTGCTAGATACGATAAGATTATATAAGATACGATAAGATAAAATTTATTTCCCAATAATAGCACAACGATAGGTCTAATACTATTTCCTTTTTGTTTTCCTAGTTTTCTACATCCATTAACTGCGATATCATTGATCTTAAGTTTAAGGTTAGAGTAGAAAATACCAAGTTCCTTCTTTTCGCAGTCCTTATTTTCTTGTTCAGGCTCATTATGAATGATCAAATTATACGACGTTCATAATTACAAAGCATGACTTGGGGGAAGCTTGTTGATGAATCTGGCATCACAAATACAGTAGCTTCTTCAACTCTTGATACCACAATTTCCTGCCACATTGACTTGATAGTTTCACTGTGCAGAGCAAGGAAAACTTTGGTCTCAAAGTCGGCGAGTGCACTGTTTACGGCTTTAGTAATTTCGTATTAAGTAAACAAGTGGTGCTCATCTGCAGCAGCTCGTTCAATTTTGTGCCTCGTGGCAAATTATGCAGCAGCGTATTTACAACTTTATACACAATTTACTTCCACTGGCTTTGCTGGGGAGCTTTACATAGTTGCGTTGTTGTTTGTAGTTTATAACCAAGATGACATAGTATATGATAGCTGGTTCAAATCCACCCTTTTACTAAGAAATGATGTCGTAGCAGGTTTGCCGCAGTTGACTTCACACAGGTGCTCTCAAAAACATAACCTTTCTGTTTGACCACCCTGAAGGTTTTGTAATTTTAGTACAAAATTGGCACATGAATGGTTGGTGTAAAACTCGAAACTGCACTTATAAGTATAAGTTACACCCTTGAACCTTTAACTTAACATTTGTGGCATAGGACTTAAAAATACTAAGTAAGTATTGATATCGTATAGTGTATAGCCCTCATGTAAAGAAACGTACTTTCGTAGGTTCACAATTTCATCCATATTTTCTATTGTGCAATTATTGAACTTTATCTAGGCTACTTATCTCGTTTGTACTTTATATGTTTCCATTTATGCCGGAAGAAACATTGCTGCCGTTATGTATTATTAACAATGAAACAAGGCCCCTGTATTCTCGTGCGACTGAAATTGCACTTCAACCATTAAATTGTTCTTGCCCAAGATCATGCCACGACACGACTTACAACATTGGCCGAAACTTTGTGACACACAACGAAGAACGTGAGACCATAATTCGAATTTATTACAGACAAAACCAAATGGTCGTAACCACCAAACGTTTTGCCTATCATTTCATTTCTCTCTTAAGTGACACAGGAGGAGGTCTTGGCTTGTTCCTCGGTTTGTCAATTCTATCCACATTTCAAGTATTTCAAGGTCTCTTCAAACTATGTAGTTCGTACCTCAACTCAAAAATACACCCAGTCAAGCGAGTTGTGGCATTTAATGCTGACCCACTATTTCGTCAAGTGAATCGAATTCTTACTGATGAATGTCAGCAGAAAGAAGCTACGATTTCAACGTCAAGTGTGAAGAATTCAATTCCTGTTTTGGCTGTAGTTTTAAATTCGGAAAAATCGCTTACTTCGAGAGTGGCTTGGTTGCTTTGCGTTCTTGTATGCTTGGTGTACAGTGGTGTCTTTACTTACATTAGAGTGACTTCTTACTTACTGGATCGCACACGAATGACGATGGCAGTAATCAGAAGTGATATAGTAGAGTTTCCTACTATAACGATGTGCAGTTACACCCCCGAAATAATAAAAGCGTTACAAGATGCGTCCAAGAAACATCCAGTTCGTCGTACAACAGGAAACGTTACAACGTACGACTGGTGTCCTCTGCAACTTGTACATTTGCTGGATCTTCCAGGAATGACGCCAGAGGAAGTGTGGAAAAAGTCATCAGTAGCAGAAGAGTTGAACATAACTCTTGACCTTGTTAGGGTAAGCCAACATTACATTTTTTGGATATGTGTAAGTGTAACGATTATTGTTATTGTTGTCTATAAGTGATACCTTAAAATTGTTTTCTTTGCGTCTCACTTTACCTAACCAACCTAATGCTGCTGTGTAGATGAACCAGATCGATGCTGAAGCATGTTAACTGGGAATTCCAGAGGCAGAAATAACTCTAACGATTACAAGATAAACATAGTCATTCAAACCTGAAAACCATAATACGCCACAGTAGATTCCGATGGCATTGTGAGAAGTCAGTTTCACGCTTTTTTTTATACTGTCCTGATCAGTAGGCCTGTTGAGGAATTGGAGAGGGTCCCATCCCTTTTATAATTACTGATGAGGTTACATGCTCCAAATTCCTGCCATTCATACATACATAGCCTACCACCGACCTATTGCATACTGACCTCTTGAAGCATTGAAGTGTCAGTGCTTCAATGCTTCAGTGTCAGTGTCATTGAATTAAACTTCCTATCTACGGCAGATTTGTAGGGTTCAGCATTGTATCTAATTATGTTCAATCTTTATAACTACTAGAGGAAGCCCGTGCTATGCACGGGGCCGGTAATGAATTATGTTTACAGACTCACTGTTCTCATCACGCTTTTCCCGACACTATTCCCGACACTTTCCCAACACTTTTCAGATTGAAACTGTTCGCCCGACGGCATGTCGTCCACCATGCGTTTTACTGAGTTAAGGAAAACTGGAAAGTAGTCATCAGCGAAAAAACTAAAAGTATTACGTATTTGATGTTAACGATGTCGATGGTTACAGTTTTACGATGTTTTGAATTTACGATGTGTTCCTCTAATTGGCATGGTAGTACTAGCCCCAATCGCATTTCGATATCAATCAGTAATTTTGTATGCTTCGGCAGTGGTATGTCGTATTTGTACATCTCAATTTTATGATGGCTATTCAGTGAATAGTATTTATTCGGACTCTTAATGATAATTCTGTATTTCTTGTCAATACTGGCGTGCCAGTATAAAATGTTGCAAGCAGATATTAGCCAATATAGCCCACAATATTGGCCCAATACGACGTACTATTGGTCATCAATCAGTATTGGTCCAATATAGCTGGCAGTCAGCTGGTGTTGCCTATTACAACAATTTCTTAAGCACCAGTTCATTGTTATTATTTCAGCTTGCATTTGGCTTTAGCTTAAGTCCAGGCATCACTGGAAAAGAAGTCAATACGCCTGATGGAAGATGCATGCAATTTGATATGGGTATGCTATAGTTTGTATCTTCAGTTTGTTACTTGTAAGTTACAATGTATCTCTTCAATTTGTTGCTGGTCTCATTGTTGCTACATTTTTTGGGTTAAAATTATTATCTGTGCATTTTTAAAGAACTCTTTTCATATAGCTGCTATGTCGTCGTGGTCTGTAACACGTCCTAGGTATTTCCTATAAAATTCCTATTTCCTACAAAATTTGTTTTGTTTCTGGAAAATTCTGCGTATAATTTAGCAAATGGGAGAAAACTATTTCTCTGCAGTTTGTCGTTCTTTTTATGAACTCCGGGTGAATGTAACGTTATATTATAAGGTAGAAAAATCTGCGGGTTTTGTCAATGGGCCTATTATTTACCGAATGGGCTTATTGACTTGTAATGTTAAACATAGAAAGAAACTTATGGTTTTAGGGGAATTTTGGGTTTTAGAAGTTTTATAACTTTTTTGGATTATTAGGTTTTGAAATGAACACTAGACTTGCAAGCCCCTTTTTCCTGAGAGAGGGGCCCCCCCCAGCAGGGGGGGGGGGGGGGGGGGGGGGATTTGAATTAAACTTGTATAGTGTAGTAGATATTTCTTCAATTTTAACGGAAATTCTTTTGCAATAATAAACTCTTATTTTTGGTGTGGTTTTTGCCCCATTTCTGCTCAAATTAGCTAGGCTGGTCAGGGTATGTAAAACAAGTGCTTATAAAATTCAAATGAATACTCCAAGACTTGTTCAGAGTCACACTGTAAATGCTTGAAATATACTTGAAAAAAAAAACACTTATGTGGTCCGTCACATATTCTTATTATTTTGGGAGCTTTGGACTTCTTTTGGAATTATTATAATTGTAATAAGTTATAATGCATCACTGCAGATATGAAGATCCACAAAAACATTTTTTTATGGTTCTTTAACAATAACATGTAAATATATTATTCTAACGAAATGTCTAGACCAAAATTTCAGTCAGAGTAGTGCAGTAGTGTACCAGTTATCCTATCGTAAAGTACAATAAAATGTTTCCAATAAAAAGAACACTAACATTAGCTACAGCCAGTGTAAGTAAGGGTCAGCCTAGGATTTCAGGGATAAAAATCATAATTTTTAATGCACATAACTGCATCAAATATGAAATTTTTTTAGCTATATTTGAAATTTATCCTCAACAGGCATGTGTAATAATGCGAGTTTACCCCATACACAACCATAGTGGAAGGTAGAGGGTACAGGGTGTAATCGAGCTAGCATATTCTTACTAGGTGATGACATCCTGCCTCATTGGTAATAACACGCTAGCACACCCCGGCTACTTTCTCATTGTCCACATGTGCAACTTGCCATTGTAATCATATACCTGATGCCAACGGTGGATATAGAATTTTAAATGGAATTTGGTAAAATTTAGATGGTCTGAGGGGTAGAATTTACGTGGTTTGGGTTGGAAGGAGGGTGTGAGTGTGGTTTGTGATGACCCACGACTTTTACCGAAAGAACCTTGACCTTTGACCCCCATGACTTTGACCTTTGACATTGGTATGTAAGCATGAGTAGGCATGATGCACGACCTTGACCTTGGCCCATGACCTTGACCTTTGATCCCTGAACTTTGACCTTTGCCTTCTTTAGGTCTGTGGTGTGAGTTGGTGATGACCCTCGACCTTAATGGGTAGCACGGGTATCTTCACGGGTAGAGCACTGGGGCATCAGATTCGATACGCGTCCTGGTTCCAGCTGTTCATCTCTGGCTTCTTACAGACCCGTGTTTGATCCTGGTGATGCGAAGTGTATATGTACGGGTTTGTCTCTGGTCGTTTCCCGCCTGTTGCACGAGAGTTCTCCTTCCGGTACTCCGGTTTCCTCCCTCATGCGACAAAAAACCACTGTCATAATGGTGGTACCTCTTCCACTTAACATCTGCCGCTTGGGATTTTGGGTGGGCGGATACGCCATGCATCCTCTCTATATTAGTTTTATTTATTATTATTATTATTATAACCCGTGACCTTGACCTGGTTTCTCTTCCAGTGTCCTTGACCTTTGACCTTGACCTTGGCCCACGACCTTGACCTTTGGCCTTGGTGTCTGTGCGTATGTCCCTTAACATAGCCCCTTCCCCTACTGATATTCTGTTACTTGAATGTCTTTAACATCTTATCTTCTATTTTAAGAACACACTTTCGTCATGAAGTTTGGCATTTGACTTGATGTTTTAGAATTTGGGACTATCCTTGTAGGAATTACGTAGAATAAGGCAACAGATGACAACCAATGAAGTTCTTTGGTGGGAATATGCTGTCCTGTTTCCAACCCGAAATTCAACTTTTTAAGCTACAGCAAAGCATTTAGCACACACGTCACTTCCGTTGGTTATTCCCCCCATTGGTCTTTTCATAATCTCTTACAGTTTTTTTTTATTAGAATGTTGATTGCTTTCCTATTCTTAAGAACGGAAGGCAACTACTGGGTAGAAAGGTATAATGCTTTCCAGCCGCTGACTGAAGGTTGACGAGACTCTTACTGTCAATTCTTGTCAGTCTTCCTTTGAAGTTCTGTCTTTTAGAGCCCGTACTCTTACTACTAATATTGCTGTGGGCCGAAGTGAAGGAGGAATCTGTCTACACACTGCCCATGAACTGCAGATACAGTATTGCTGTCCCTTATCTGCCAAAAATCATGTGCTCTACTCAGACGGATTTATTATACACCACAGCCAATAGCATATTCCACAGCAACAAAATTCTTTGACAGTCGAAATTTATTTTTGTTCTTTCAAGAGACCAAACACATGATTTTAAGAATATCTAGTATAATTTCAGCATAGTGTCATGTAACTATTTTAGTTATTTCAGAAACATTCTAGGCTGATAGTATTACTGAAAATAAACCCTATTTCTTTTCAGGTAAACAAATATTTGCTGGGACGATTACTAACTTTGGAAGAATGACTTATAATAAAGCGTGGCTAACGTATAAAGAAGAAATGACAAAGTGCGCACGTAATTATTTTTTTGTAAGTCATGATTTTTTTAATTACACTTTTGACAATTTTGAGTGGCAATTTCACTAAAATGGTAATTTGTGAAGCAAACTTGCATGCCTCAAAGTTAAAGAAATGAAATTAGTAATAAATATTCGTAATAAACAGAATGAAGAAACACAGCGGGATCAATGGTATGAACAGCAGAGAATGATGAATGAGCAACAGTAAGTAATCTGCAATGTTGGCAGTAAAGAGTTATGGTAGAATTCTATATATTGCACTGGAGACTCAATTAAAAAATCCTGGTTCAATTTGATGTCTCAAGATGACACTAGTCATTCTTGGCTGTTACAGTATTGGCTCCATTGTTTTTCGTAGTTTACTGCAAAATTCCATTGTTTACTTCTTTCCACAACCTATTAAACTCTCTTTGTTTTACCACCTATTATTGTTGTTATTATTATTATTATTATCATTATTATTATTATTTACACTTTTGAAATATATACGCATAACAATATAATGAATGTAATTAACTTGAGGAATTACGTTATCATACTAAAAAACTATTTTCCAGTGTTTATCTCTTTGGATAGAGAGATAATTTCCTCTCACCGGAACAATCTTCAATTAAAATTGCCTGTAATTAGGAAGAATTATGGGAAACGCAACAGTAATTTTGTTTTGCCATCTGTTTTTAACCTACTGCCCAAAACGCTTTTTTTCCTCGATAAATACTCTACATTAAAAAGGGAACTGAAGAAATGGATTGTTCACCAATAATGTTGTAAATATTTATAATCATATTTTTGTTTTCACTTTACGTTTGTGTTAATGTATGCTTTGTATTTAGAATACTATATTGATACACATTGTTATATAGGCAGTTATTTATTTATTAGAACCATAATTCTATAATTTTGTTTTTTTTATACATTCGAATTCACACCTTGTTTCAAATGACTTAATTGTACTTCATACACAAGTACATTTTATTGTGCTTCATGGGGTACTTTTGTAACACAATAAATAAAAAAATAAAAAAAATAAAATTATTATTAGAACTAATGAATCACAAGATAGTAAAGAAATATATAAAAAGACAGAAATTCTAAACATAGATCAAACCTACAAAATGAACATTTAAAAAAACAATTATTATAACAAAAAGTATAAAATAGAAACAGTAAGAGCTAAGAGAATGGACAAAAAATGGCTAATTGAACCAAAATGGAGAAACTCGTATCGCAAAAGAGGTCTAAATTTCCAAATACCTTATCATTTTTAGGTATTTACTATTGTATGTACTGCGGCTCTCACAAGTTTTTATTTAAAACTTCGAGCCTTGAAAACGCAATAAATTTGTTATTATTATTTAATACATTACCAACAAACTTAAGAAATATAATAAATCATAAAGAAATGACACAAAAAATCAGAAAATGGGTCATACTAACTGAATAAGGAATTGCTCTGAAGGCTACACTAACGTCTGCTATTTAATATAATAAATTAATATAACAATAGAAAGAAGCGTTGAAATTTGATGAAATTTGTTAACATGTAATTATATTTTAATATTAATTTGTATTTGTATTTTTTGTATTTACATATACTTATATTTGTATATTGCTTTGCACACACTAGTCTTATGTAAGACTTCGTGCCTGTACAAAACAACACGTACAATAAAAGCATTATTATTATTATTATTATTAAATAGCATCATTAAACTGATATACATTATTAAAACTGAAATATGGCCGATACTTAAAAAAAAGCCAATTAGGCCAATTTACAAAACGGGTGAAATGACTAACATAAATAATTATAGACCTAGGCTATATCTTTGTGGCTACTATTAAATAAAATAGTATTTTTTTTTTGCTGCAAGAATAGACACCTATTTTAGTAAATACAATATACTAAATAAAATTCAATTTCCATACAGAAAGCGAACTGGTACAAATGATGCATTAGGAATAATTATTGGCATTTCCTGCACGTTTACTTCATTTTTTACTTTTTCAACTGCAGTTCTGTAATGGAACTGCAGTTTATATGACAAAGTGCAGTTTTCAACAGCAGTTATTGTAGACTGTAAATACAGTTCCACTGCATATCTGCAGTTTCTGTGATTAACTACAATCTTCAACTGCAGTTCTTGTAGATGGGAACTGCAATTTCCTTACAAAACTGCAGTTTTTTGTGCAAACTGCAGTTTTCAAGTGCAGTTCTTGAAAATTCTAACTGAAGTTATATGACAGAGTTAAAAGAGTTAATTAACATTTTTAGAAAAGGTTATAAATCGTGAGATCAATATTAATTGTGTTTTTTCCCACTTTTCATTCGGCGTGGTCAAGCACTGCGTATTCCTTGCCTACAGGATCTCTGGTGAATTTGATCGATTATTGGGAAAAAGTTTAAACAACGGATTAGCTTGTAATTCAACGATTAGGAAAAATCTGTCAAGCAATTTTAATATCTTGGCCTATCGTGTCATATGGTCATCGTCTTTTTTTTTAATATATTAGCAACTACGGTTTTTTTTTTGTTCGTGACGTAAAGTAACTAATTGTAATTGAAATAGTATTTTGCAATTACAATTGAAATCGAACACTCTGCAGGTAAAAAAAAAGCAAATGTTGTAGATGTCCCTCCAGTTGGACTTACGTGTTTCAGAGTCACTGCCAGGAAAGGCACCTGATGTGCATTAGGAAGTGTTATTTTAAATTAGAGTGATTAATTTGTCGTCAAAAATTACCACTTGTAGAAATGATGTAATTCAGATTCCCTTCATAATAATAATTTGTTAAAATAATACTGCATTAGGAAGTACAGCTCTACATTACGTTTGTAGAGATAAGCTTAGCACGAACGCACGAACGTGAGAGAACGGCCTGAGGAGAACCAATGTCATTTGTCCCCTCAAGTCACAGTTGTAGATGTTATGGACAACCTTGTATCGTCTTCACTTTCGTCCTCCCGGGGACCAGAGTGAAGCGACCAAAGGACTGCCTAGTTGTAAGGGGCTTGGTCTCCGATCCAAGACCGAATCACGTAACCTTTATTTTAAAAAAACTTCCCTTCTGTGCATATGTCTGTAGTGGAAAGGGTAAACACCATCTGACGTAATAATGTAGTAGTATTTTTTTTATGTGTTGGTAACTCTATCCACACCTGAACATGCCCCTACGATAGAAGACAAACATAACAAGCCGAGTTCCATGACGGTTCCTGAGGCAGCCACCAAAGCACAGCCAGGTTGATACGAGCTCCGAGCCTAGAGAGTGCGAGACTGGAGCACGTAACTCATTGATGGACGTTTGTGGCTTTAAAAAGGATCTTTCTGTGCATACTGCTGGAGAAAAGTAAAAATGTGCGATAATTTTTCATTGTGTAGGTAACATAATTAATACGTAGACCAACCTCTACGATGGAAGAAAAAGTGTGACGAAAATACAGTTCCCTGGAATACATCACCGGGTCATTCTAACCATTTCGGTTGGTTCACCACGTCCGCCAACCGAAACCGGAGGTGATCCAGTGACCTAGGGAGACGGGTAACCAGGCGGTTACATAGGTTTTGTTTGCTTTTAATTCAAAGAACGATGGTTAGTCAATTTCAGTTGACGTAATTACTTGTAAATGGCCAGAGGTCTTTTCTGCATAATTCCGGGTTGTACCCAAATTCCGCCTTTGTACCCAAAGAAAGAGAAAAATGAAGAACGGCATCTGTTCCTTCAAGTTATAGTTGTAGAGGTTATGGAAAACCTCATAACCCAGTCTTCACTCTTGCCCTCCTGAGGACCAAAGTCAAACAACCAAAGAGCTGCCGAGTTGTTAGAGGCTTGATCTCTAAGCCAAGAGGGTGCGAGTTCGAATCACAAAACCTTTAAATGCTAAAGTGATAGTCTGTTCCAAGTTTTGCTTCGCTGACCAAATGGAGTTGCTTCTATTCTCTTCGAATAGTGTTGGTTTAGTAAAGAGTTGCTGGACGAAAAATGTATTTCCTGGAAAATTGTGTCAGTAACTTGAATCACCAGGCGAACTTTGAGCAACTGTTCAAAGGTTAGTCACGGAGTGAAGTAGGTCACCCAGTATCTGGGTGATGGGTCTGAAAATTTCGGATCACCAGCTCAAAACTGTCTCCAGTGCCAACTCTGTTCATGGGCATCAGAATGAGAGGAGCAAAATCCAGTCGTGTTGTTATGGTCTTGGCCTCCAAGTCAAGAGGTTGCAAGATCTAATCGTATTACCAACATACTCGTATGGGATTTTAAAATTATCTTCTTTGTGTACGTCTTGAGTGGTAGAGTGTAATAGTGTTTGGCTAAATATCTACTATGGTAGTAAGTGAATCTCTCAAATCTCGATACGTTCTGCTGAAATGCTTCCTGCGGGATGTAAGAAATGAGTAAAGCGTGTATGACACTAACTTAGTTTCTTTATTTTCTAGACCTACGTGACTCCACCAAATTCACCATTCCATCTAAACAAACGTCTTCTTCAACCATATGGAGCATCTACTGCGTTTATCATGGAGTATCAAAAGGTAAGTTTATTTGGTAGGACATTTTTTAACTGAACGCCTCTACTAACTTGAATTTTGGAAAAGCACAGGTCAGCCTACACAATATATCCCAAGCAATTTTCAACGTGTAGCCTGCCTTCCATAAAAGTCACATCACACTTTTATGATGGGGGATGAAATTCACCGTATTTTTTACTTTGATGGTGTAATCATGGTTGCACTGAATGTGTGTTAGGTAAAATTAATTTTTTATTGATTTGCAGACACCTTCAGAGCAGGGGCGGATTTACCGGAGGGGCAGGGGGGGGGGGGCAACTACCCGGGCCTTCGACGTAAAAGGGCCTTTATGGGCCTTCATGGTAAAAGGGCCTTCATGGTAAAAAGGGGCCTTCATTCCCCAGGCATCAATAGTAAAAGCACAACTAATATCAAAGAACGTTGTTGGGTTTCAGCTATAGCTTAAGGAGAAAAAAAAGGCCTCAGAATTTCGGGAAGGGAGGGGGCCTTATAGGAAACCAAATAATCTGATCAAGTCCTCAGAAATTCCTTCCTAGCTTATTTGATGCGCAAGGCATCGAATAAGCTCTTTTTTAAATTGAGGCCAAATAATGTGGAAGGTGTGCTAACAGTATGTTGGGTAGGGTGAGGAGAGTTCCTCATCGCAACGTTTTTGAGTACTCCCCCATACCCCAAGTGACGAGGCCATTTACAAGAAATAAGTTATTTTTCCTCATGAAACGATTACATGCAGTGCCACACTTAATTTTCCCATTCCCTCATCCTCACCTTGAAAAAAAAATTAAGAAACTCCTAATTCTTTCAACAGACGACCAGGAAGAATGCTATACCGCGACATTTATTAATTTCCGCTTCCTCATTTCTTTCTGTTTCCTTTTCCGGTATCATATTATTCTTCTGAACCGAGACAATGGAACCTGTTGTGAAATTAATAACATTTTGTAAATCTGGAGTGGACGGTGTAACGCAGTCATTTCATTCTAGTCGTAGGGAGCCGCGGATATTTTGAATCCTTTGATTATTGCGAAGTACTATCGTTACTGATGATTGTTTAGCTTGCAGTTAAATGCTTTATTGTTAATTTTTTTAACCTAGACAAGATACTCTGCAATAAATATAAACAAAGTAGGCATTGTTGACGGTGGCACGTTCTTTGCCATCTAAATCACGGCGGCTAACGTGGTATTTTACTGAGGCGGAGATGGAGTAAAAGGGCTGCAAATAACGAAACAGAAACTAAATGTGGGAGCAAACGAAAGCATCTTCAAATTAATATAAAACGTAGCCAACCTAAAATTAAAAAAGCTAAAATGTAGCCGAGTGAATATTGCCCCCAGCTTTATAAGAGCCATTAGCAAGTATTGCAAACCCATTATAATGAGAGTAAATACAAATCATATCAAAAACCAAAACTGGTAAAAGGGGCCGCCAAGTTCCGGATGGTTTGGCCCTTCAAAGGAGTGATAGCAACACACCAAAACATTCGCCAAGTTAATCGCACCGCTTAATAGTTCGAAGGTTAAATGAAAACTAGAACATAGCTACTTTCGGTAACAATATTCAAGTTTTCATTTAACGTCCGAAGTATTAGTCGGTGCGATTAAGTTGGCGAATGTTTTGGTGTGTTGATATCACTCCTTTGAAGCGTCGAACCATTCAGAACTTGGCGAACCGTTTTACCAGTTTTTGTTTTTGATATGATATCACTCCTTTTTTTTTTAATTGTGTATTGGCTCAATTCCACTACTGTGCAGATGTGTACTATAAAGTGCCACGTCAACAAGAAATTGGTTTTCAACAGTTTCAACTACCTTTTGCCTATAGGCCGAACCATTCTCAACTTAGTAACCTCTTTATGGGTTTTTGGTTTGGTTTTAATTTTGTTGTAATTTGTATTACAATATTTAGTTAGTTTTGGTGTGTTAATATCACTCCTTTGAAGGGCCGAACCACTCTCAACTTAATGGTCTCTTTATCTGTTGTTGGCTTTGTTTATTTTGCTTTGTTTTTACAGTTGGTTTATTTTTCGTGAATTGGCCGTGAATACAATTTCTTTGCAACGTTGTTTAAATTTATCGTGATGCACTAGTGTGTGTCTAGGCACGTACGTTCTCATTGTCCGAACTTTGGCCGTCCACTGAGAGACGATGCCGACAATACTCACAATGGTTATAACAATATTTTCGTACTTACGCGCCCTCCCACGCCATCCCTGATACGCCTCCAGGCTCCAAACCATAAAAGTTATGCAGTTCGTATTGTACTGTACCCATTCGTCCAATTTCATAGCTGGAAGCTTCCCCGTTATCTCGGTATCGATGAATAATCACCCTATGGGATTTAACATGGGGATGAGCGAATTAGCTAGCTATACCACGCGCCATTGCTGTTTGCTGAGACGTGTATATCAGGTGACTGGGCTAGTCCAATCAGACGGCCGAACAGCCGTTGTTCTCGTTCGTCATTGGCTAACTCATGGTGACGTCACGGCAAACAGCCATTGCGCATGGTTTAGCTAGCTAGCTAACACATTTACAACGTTATTGAGGGTCAGATTTTGCATTGAAAGCAGCTTAGCTGGCATTCCCACACGACTTAATTTTTGTCAGGTGGGTCATTGCTCTCGATTTCAACACAATTTAAGCTTTTGTACCGCATTATTATTTTTCCCCAAGTACCTGAAATGTGCCCAACTATGCTTCAAGATATAAGACACCGACGGTTAAAAAAAAAGGGTTAAAGGGTTTAACGCGCGTTAACCACTCCTGGTCTATGGCGCCGCGCTACAATGGTTTACAACCTCGACAATTGAACTGATGTGATGTTTGTTGTGATGATTGTATCCTAACTTTGGCGCGACACACTAGCGTGTGTCTAGATTTAAAATAAAATTTCTCTCCGTTCTGCCTACAATAGGCCCACTGCCTGTTCCTAGTTACGGAAAACTTTGAAACCGTATAATTTCGACATAATGACATAGATCCTACAAAATACGTTATTTGGGGTTCATGAATGTTTCTCTGCATTAAAAATTGTAATGAGAACTATCCAACCATTTGGCATCCACAGGATGGCTATTTCAAGTTGTTGTTTCTGCCGTCAGGTCTCTTTACCCTCACTTGCAGATTGAACCAATGAACCTAATTTCAAATTTGTAGCTTAAACGTCGGTATTAAAGAGGTCCATGTTTTTGTGACAGTTATTTTAATGTGACTATCATGTGAACGTTAAAGTATTACGTCATCAAAAAAGGGTGGAGGGTTTTGCCTGTAGATGATGATTGATGACAATGGGGGAGGAGGTGGGTAGTTGATGACGTAAGCAAACAAACAAAAAGTTACTCAGGAAACCCAAAAATGAGTCAAAAAGAAGAAAAATATCTCACTTTCCTGTGGGTATACATAAAAATGCCCCTCTTACCCTCTACCGTATACTTTGCTTACCAACTATAGTTGCGACCTAGAATAAATTGGCAACGGGACAAAGCCAAACAAAATTTAGACCTTGGGTAGCAGCATTTGACTATTGATCGAGTAAACCAAGGCACTACGTATATCTATGGCTGCACCTGGTTCACACGAAATACACAAAATAGAGTTACTTTTAGGTTTCAGACTTCTATCCTCGGTCTGTGAGTCCATCCGAGGTCAACAAATAATCAAGCAAAATAACGTAACAAGGATATCGAATGCACCATACCTCATCCTGCTGGCTTACACGACCCGTGGAGTTACGCGCTCGCTGTTCCCACGTTACCTTAATTCAATGATCGTTACTGGTAATCATCACAGCCGGTGTACGACGACGAATGCGAACGTCCAATTCAACAATGTGGGTCTCAAGGAGTAAATTACTGCTCTCGTTAGAACTATGAGCCCATTGGATAGTTTTGCTCTATAACTTCAGTCCTCTCACAATGCAAAAACCAACTCAAAAATTAAAAGCGTGCATACAAATTACCGAATGCCGTAATGGTGCTGCAATTCAAAGAATGCCGCGGTAGATGGGGATGCTCGATTACCTTCAATCATCTTTCAAACAATGGCGCATAGAGGATTTCTCACCTGTTTTGAAGTTTTCAGTCCTCTTATAACAATACAGCACGACGGGATGGCAACAATGAACGAGGACGACGAGTGCTGGGATCCATGATTGAGGGCCCCCGATTGCGTTAAATGAAAAGTGGAAGAACACAAACAAATGTAATAAATTTACTGAAACAAATTAAAAAAAAACATAACAGATAAAAAAATTAAAACGTTCCGCAATTCACAACATTGCAACTGCTGTTTTCCAAACGTTGATTTCATTAAATGACAAAAAGGAATTTAGGAACCGAATATAATTAATTACATGGAACAATTTTTGAAAACAACGCCACCTCAAACGTCAAAAAAATAGTTTGAATTTATGTTAATTGCAACTTCATGTTAATTGCATTGCAACCGTTTTCAAAATTAAACGTTGCTTTTTTTTGCTGCGTGTAGTATTGCGTCCTAACGAATATTCTACAGAAATTGCTTCTGTCTAAACGCAACAATGTATTCCACTCGTGCTGACTCGCGCTCAACAATGTACGTCGGACTGATGGCTTCAAAACGAGTGAGAAGAAGGATATCGCCCGCTTTCCTCATGCTGGAATCCAACAATGGCTTCGACGCTGCGCGCCTCGACATTGTTAGATCCCAGC
>JAHWFP010112913.1:0-22566 GCA_023313725.1 Lithobius niger
CGATGCCGTCTCCAGTAACAGGTATGGACGAATTTGACTTGTCTGTTGTCCGATCTACAGTTTCAGAAATTTACACTGAGGACAAATACTCTGCACTGAACTTTATTCGTGAGAAATTAAAGGCCAAAATAAATTTTAAAGGCAGTAAAAAGTCAGTACGGTTTATTGTTAAAAAACTCGGCATGCATTATGGCAAAATTGACCAACGGAAGTTTTATATTGAAAACTCAGAAATCGTAACAAGGAGACGACGTTATAAACGTGACCCAATTAAGAAGCCTGCGTAAGAAACCGGCACAATCGTTCGTTTATTTGGATGAAACGTGGATAAACAAACATCAAGGGGATTATTGTGCCAAGAAAAAGGTATAATCCGCGGTCGACAGATTCCTGTTGGAAAGGGGCGACGATTAATAATATGTACTATACGCAGGAAGCAAGCGTGGGTTTGTAGTAAAACAGGAAGTTGCTATTTCGTTCAAAAACTAATTCGGCCTATTACCACGACGAAATGAATGGAAAGCATTTTAAAGAATGGTTTGAAATGCAGCTACTCCCAAAAATCTCTCTTGCGTAAGTAATTATCATTATGCACCATATCATTCAGTTGAAATACAGAAAGCACCAACTGGTGCCACGAAAAAACAGGATTTGATCCTGTGGCTGAATCAAAATGGAATTCCAAACTCTGTAGGTATTTTGACAGTGGCGTAACGTACAGGTAGGCTAGGTAAGCATTGCTTACGGGCCCCTGCAACTCGTGGGCCCACCAGGCGTCGAAATATTGCATTGAGAAAAGCATTCCTAAAGTATCGCCTTAAGAGCCTAAAGTAGTGAACTAACTACAGTATGTATATTTCATGTTCAAAGTGCAATATGTTATAAGCAAGTCCAAGTTCCCATTTAACAGGTGTAATAATGTAGCTAATAGCAAAGCTTATAATTATTCGACAGTTAAGTAGGCTAAAAAATACCACACAGACACATGTTTTTTTTATAAATTTTTTCAAACGTTATTGTTTGTTTGCATTACGAAGTAGTTTTTCTTGGATGAAAAGTTGTTGGTTGTTCGGGTAATGTAAACCAAACAATGTACAGCATGTGTATCATTTGGACCAAGACAATCGAAAACGTCAAAGATTGGGGGGGGGGAGGCAGCAATAAATGGGGAGGGCCCGACCATAAATTTTGCCTATGGGCCCAGAGACACTTTGTTACGCCACTGTGTGTTGAGACCAGAATTGTACGACTTTGTCAAACAGTACAAATCAGCCTACACAAAATCATTGACACTCTTGCTGCTGCGCATGGTCACAGTGTCCTTCGCCTGCCCACTTACCACTGTGATTTCAACCCTATAGAAATTATATTGTCTCACGTGAAAGCTCGTAGTGATACGACGTTCAGATAAAAATAAAGTAGAAATGGCTACAGCAGCGGCAATCGACCGTATTGCTAAAGTAAACTCGGAGAAAGCAGTTAAACACGTCACAAAGATGGAAGAAGACTTTTTGAAATTCGGATTGCTTGATTGTGGAACGACTTGAGCCACTCATTATCAACGTGGCAAATCCGACGATTCAGAAACAGATGATGACTAATATGCGATTCGAACCCTTTGCACACCATCCCTTGAATGATTTCCCTGGCTTGACCTGTCAAGTCGACACGACACCGAAAATTCAAAAGAAAAAGGGCCCCATATTTTCCCAAAAGAAATCCAGTTTCCACGTTTGCAAACACGGGAAAAAAAAAAGAAAAAAATATATGTATTAAGTAATATCTCCTTAAATGAACATTAAATAGTACAGTTCTTAAGCAACAAAATCACGCAGATCGAGCTAAAAGCGTGAAATTTGACAAGCGAGTCATTCTTAGCAGTACAAATCAAACTAGCTATAGCGCCCCATCGAGATATCCCCGGAGCCCTCTAGTGCACCGCTTTCAGGCTGGTGACTAATATATTCAGGCTAATCATGCAAAGCTGGAATTGTGTCATCCAAGTTATTCTTACTAGTACACATCGATCCAACGATGGAACTTCGAGGGCCTTCGCTTCCCCATGCTAAGAGTGACTTGTGTACCAAATTTCATGCCTTTAGTGCGACGTGCAATAAGTTGTTGGCCGAGGTGGCATACTAAGAAAAATCCAATTAGTCGGTATTTTCTTCAAAACCTTTTTTTTTTTGGATGGAGCCATACAGTACTCAAAGCAGGATAAATAAATGTAGAATAAACTGCATTTTACATTTTATAGCTGGAGCATAAAGAGAGACGTGAAAATACCCCAATCCCCCCACCCCAAAAAAAAGAGAACGAAATCTCATTTTTTTCACTGCTTGACAGAGATGGTGACAGTGGACGGGAATTGTGTGGGAACTGAAAGTAATTGTTGGGTAAAACTGGTCTTTCTGGAAGCTTTTATTCATTTTTTTCACTGTACACGTCTTCATCTATTCTACCATAATCCAGTATTCCGACATGTCATGCGTCGCAGCACAACAATTTTAAAATGGAAAAAAAAACCGATGTAGAAACTGTCAGCAGCGTAGATTTTTTTTTATTAAATTATATTAAATGATTATTCAATTAAATGAGTGAATGATAATCAGTTACATACCTGCAGCGTGTCTTTACGTTTAAAAAAATTGAAGATTTGATGCATCTTAGCATACATTGTACAGCTGTAGCCCCATCAACACATGGGTTGGCCTTTGTATTGCGATATATGAGCTGCAATAAAATCATAGTTCTGGCCAATTAGTGTTTAGTATCTAATCATATATTAAGGTTGTGCATACAAATTAAGATTCATGATGTCATTCTCCTTGATGAGGCAGATGCATTTTGTAAACAGTTGGCTGTGTGTTGTATTTAGGAATATCACCTCAGAGAATAAGTAACATGAGCTACTTAGTAAACATGTAGTTCCGTGTGTGTTTGTTCTATCTAGAGAATGTTTACACCCCTGTTTACAGTTACGTCGAATAGTCTCCAAAAGCAATCAACACACTAAAAGTAATAATATTAGTTATTGTGCAAAGGGCTGATTAAGAGTCAGCACAGGGAATATGTAAAATCTCGCATTTGGAAAAAAAAAATAAATGGCACCGATTGATACATAGAATATGGTGGAATAGGCTTCTCCAGTAATGCAAAAAAATATTAAAAAATCGGTCGAGTCAATTTTGCTCTTTCCCCTGATCGCAACCTCACTGAATGTGTGAGATATAAAGCAGTCTTCTTGAACTCTTACGTGTAATATAAAATCAAATTAAAGTGTGTTGTCTGTACTTGGCACGAGAGATCTCCAAAATCTGAGAATGCTGCTCAGCATGTTCCTTCTGAATACATTTGACCCCAAAGGTCCTCACAGTAGCATTCCCCTGAGTTCTAGTACTAAGACATGTCCGACTAATAATCCGACTAGTTACAAGATCATCCGATGGGATTCTTCGGCATCAAATCCTCTATTGGCGTAGTTTTGTTTTGCACGAAACCAATATGGGTTTGCCGACTTTCTAATTTGTGCATAACTACGTGGTCACATTCTATTCAAAAAATGTTGGTGTGTATTCGCAAGTGGCATGAAATATGGCTTTTAAAAGGCAAATTACACTCAGTGTATTCAACATACTTTTGAATTGAATTTAACTCGAGCACTTCTGATGATTCTGTTCTGTCCAAATATTTTGATTTATGTAGTAATCAATAGAGTTTTAAATGTTTTTTTTCTGTGGGATGTAATAAGCAAACCTGATTAGTTGTGAGATTGCATTTTTTAGTATTCACTTTTCATTATCTTCTGCATCTAAGAGTTAACAGAAAATTTTAAATATGTTTACCACCACGCCACCAAGAAAGCAACAGAATCATCTTGTAAGTATACCAGCTTTCAGAGCTATTGTACACGCTTGGAAAATATCCGTAGCAATAACATTAGAAAGTGTGGGCAGGAGTCATGAAGCCTCGACATCCTCACCGCACATAACTCCCTGACAGTCCGAGTATTCCTACAGTATACACTCGTACGGGTACAATTACTCATGATACTATGTCAGCGCACACCAATGTTTTTCGTTATTAAGGTACTGCAACAATGACGTGTTGTCATAATGAGTTTGTTAGCCAAGACTCAGAAAGAATTTGTATATTATTGACTATTGGATTCCTATAACATTCAGTGGTATCACTGACCATTCATATTTAATCATATATCCCTTCTTATCCTTTGTTGTTCCGCCGCTGCGATTTATTTGTCTCTCCACTTCTACTTCTTCCCTCCTCTTTTTCTCTCTCTCTCTCTTGCTGGGCTTGAAGAAAAATAACTGAAGTTTTAGCTTATAGATGTGACAATTTACATGCCCAGAGTGTGGAACCAATTCCGCACAACTACCAGTGTAATATACTTCATCCGCATTTACATCAATGTCAACATGACAGAGGTCAAACATCAACACGGCCAATTTATAACAGTTCATATACCTCACCTGTCACTAAACAACATACAGTTAACACTCTTCAATATATCCTAGACCCGACCAGACAACACCACTTAATCTGTGGACCTCTTGTTCCGCAAAAAGTCCGAACATTTTTGCATCCATTGGCATAGTGACCGTCAAACTTTTAACACCTGTGACCAAATTCGGGAGGCCAACTATCCTAGTGGACCTCATTATCGCACGTTCTTCAGATTTGGGTATTATGCCAACGCGTGCGGGAATTCTACCGCACCTGCAGAACGTTGAAGTCCCAGGAAATATCGTTGACTTAACTACCGTGCCATATCGGATGACCCAAGTGACCGACGTCCCCAATGTAACTTGGCAAACAACGACATTTCTGACAACAGATCTCATCGTCTGCCTAACAATAATATTGAACTCGAAGATTTTTTGTGTCTGGATCACCAAGCCTACACACTAGAAACCATTATTAAACCTAAGTACAGTTCCGGTCAAAAAAAACGCCTTCGTTATACGGAAGAAGATGCAAGATTAATGTATGTGACACTGACCGAAATGTTGATATCTCGAAAACTACAGGACTGAATTGAATGAAACAAAAACTGGGTTGCTTATTATGATATCAGCTATAATTCTATACGTATTACACGTAATGGTAAGTCGCCAAATATAATTGGCCGAGCGAGCAACACGAGTTGATAACTAATAATATATCTCATAAATTACTGGATAGAATTGAATAAAACAAAAACTGCATTAGTCGTTATGATATATGCTGTATTTCTTTACGTGTGACATGCAATATTCAGCAGAAAAATATAATATGCAATTCAGACTTTGTTTCATGAAAATCCTTCCACTGGTTTTCGAGATATCATCAGATATCATTAAATTTTTATCGCTCGGCCAATTATTTTCATTCAATTAACGTAGTATTTAATAAGGATAGAAATACGGTAGACAATTTATTAAGTATTTCAGTCTTTGTTTCATGAAAATCCGTCCAGTAGTTTTCGAGATAACTGAATTTCTCCATGGTTGTTATTACGACCCTCGTCATAACGAAAAAGGGCGTTTTTTTTGACCGGAACTGTACCAGCAGGCTAGTACTTAGGTTTAATCATCCTTGGCCCCAATGAATCATCCTACATGTGGTATTTACAACACGTAATCTTAAGGGTATTAATGTTGGTTACGCAGATTGGAGACCGGACGTAGAGTCCTTCACCCATAACTCCGGCTCGATCCTTTCTATAATAACATGCTGTTTTAAACGTACAGATCGTTCGCAATGCCCGAGAGGTAAAGTTCAACTGGCGTCAAATGGCGTCAGTGATTATGTAGGACTGCTTGGTGACATACGTGTCAACAGTCACGATCGAAAAGGAATTACTTTGCCACATACTATCATTTTACGTAACGTTGTAGAGATATTGACATCAGCAAAATGTTTTGTATCGGATTCTCGTATGATTACAGGAGGCTTGAACAGTAACCTACATCCACAGGGTACAAGTTATGCAAATTGAGTTTCCGTACCATGAATTCGTCTAATCATCCTAAAAATATATTCTGATAGTCGGAACGTGATTGAGCTAGCCAATAGCTTGCCATGTAGCACATAAACAAAAACTTTTGCCAGAAGGGTGTGTCACTTGCGTTTACTGGTATAGAACCAGACGGTTGAATTGGAATATAGACAAGGGCCGGAAATCGGGGCAGATTTTCTCATACGAGCTGTTTCCAAGGATAGTCTTAAACGTTTTCATCAACAATTTAATCCCACTTCTACAAATTAAACTACTTATTTCCTGAAATATGTAAAAATGGAAACATAACCAAAGTAACACTTGTTACAATTTATAATATATTATCCTTGTAATTATTCAAGAAAAGGTTATTTTTTGCCAATGTTTTTGCCAATGAGGGAATTGTGAGAAAGTGTCATGAAGCCCCAACACCTACACCACACATAACTCCCTCACAGTCCACAGATTCCTTTAGCACACTCACGTACGGGTACAATTACCGTTGATACCAGGTCAACGCACACTAGTGTGTTCCAGTATTACGGTACTGCAATACTGGCGTGTTGTAATAATGGGTTTATTAGTCAAGATTTTGTATATTGATTATTGGATTCGTATAACAATCATTTGCATCGCCGAAACTTCATATTTCAATGTATTCGTCCTTGTCCTTTGTTGTTCCCTCGCATCTCCATCCTTCCTCCCACATTTTTCTTTCTCTGTCGCTGGTCTTGGAGAAAAAGACGTGCTACTTATTTTTTTAACTTCTATCGCCATTTAACCTTTTTTCGTAATAATGCCTCACTTACGTAGTGACACAATTGTCTTTTACATGAATACAAAAAGCAGAAAGCTAAAAAGCACTACAGTAATTAAAAATATATACAGAGTAGCCATCAAGTGTTTCACCTGCACTTGATAGCTACTCTTTAAATATTTTTTTTGTATTTTTTTTTAATGAATAGGCAAGTCGTAAGATGAGTATGGTTGTGTACACGATGTAGTGAACATTTGTGTCAAGATTAAAGCCACTAGGAGCCGGTGAGGCAATTGACGAACAACAGTTCAGTATAAAAAACTTCATCGTTGGAGAAGAATGGTCAACGAGGAGACCAAGTAAAGCCAGACGATAAGAAACTTTGAGAGCAGTGAAAATAATACCTCAAGAACAAATCAATGTGGACTTAAAAAACCGGCAGTCGTGTTTTTGAACATAGAACTACATTTCTTGAAGCGGATGTCTGCATTATAATTCCCAAACCTCGCATGCTTGACAACGGATCTTCGGGAGGAAAGTATATCAGAGGGAGTTGATCTTCAGAGACTGTGGAGTGTGGAAATGTTACACAAACTCTGCTACCATTTTTACCTGGGACATCTGTCATCAGTGTATGTAGGCCTAAATGCTGTAAGTGTCAGTGGACAGTTACGCACTGAGACAAGTCAAGGACGCCAGTCTTCTCACAAAACAAACCCAAAAAAAAAACACCAACGGCTAAACATTTTGTTCTACAATCCAAGAAAATGTTTTAATCTACATTTAGCATTTAGATTGACCATACAAATAATGTAAAGATTCCTTGGGTATAATGCCAGCTATGTGGCTCCCCATCTTAAGTAATATGGAGGGAAGTAGCGTGCAATGAAAACAAACAAAATTTTGAAAATAATGGAGCACTCTTTCAAAAACACTAGTGATATTACAGGTATTACGGCAAATCAATTCTTATTTAAAAGATCAAGATTAGCAGGTTCGACATCAATTCATAAAGTTTTTTGTTTTTTTTTAGGCAGTGCTTATTGATCCATGCAGGTAAGCATGGTGCAGGAATAAAAAAAAAGTTCGTATCAGAAGCTGCCACAATTCGTTAGTAAAGACGTGCTTCGCAAGATCACCTTATAGAAAATGTTGCCACTAAGTGAAACGGAACTTGCACTCCGGATTTTTCCTTCCACAATAGTACGGAAGCAAATCGACATCATAATTTTACTGAATGCTGAACACAAAAAACTTACAGACAGGATTAAGTGTAAATAGTTAAGACGAAAAGTTTTGAAAAATATTGCGAATCCCGCCTATAATTTGAAGAAGAACGTGAATATGTCTGCCTGTAAAACAAATATTATTCCGTACACAATATAATTATGATTCAACAACGTCTGCAAAATAAAAATATAAACTGATTCATGTCACCATCTAGGTAACAAGAATTGTGCCACTTACTGTGATTATACTCAAACACCTAAGAGCTATGTATGATTGCTCAGGTATCTGAAAATAATACCAGCGGGCGAAAAATTCTTGATACCTAGATGGTAACAGCACAACTATCATTATTTCATAAAGTGTACTTGCGTCAATGGCTGTAAATGGTAGTTAATTGCTAAGACAGAAAATTGTTTACAATAAACATGGTAAGAAAGCTAATGTTTTAAGCATGACAAAAACGTCATAAAACAGCTAACATCACAGAATGAAAAGTGTCTAAAACAAATTCTGCAAGAAAACAAAGTTTTCGACAGGAAAATTTCCTCCTGCAACACTAGTCAGCTATTTAGCACCTTTTCTTAATTGAATGCGTAAATATCAAAGAGTATATCCCGCTTGCTATCATGAAGGAGGGTAGAGGAGCCGGGTATAATCGACCTAGTGTGGTATAATCACCCGATTATACACCGGGGTATAATCGGGGTGATTATGCCACAGTACCTTTTCGTTGTGCACATGCGCAACTACCCGAGCTAAGCTTAAAACAGATGCCAGATGGTAAATAATGGCTGCAGTTTTTGACTCACATATATACCAGCAGAAAATTCGACGTATTCGTTACGATTTTCATATTTTAACATCACACTTTATAATTTTTTAGGGTAGTATATTATAATTTTTCTTTGGCGATCTATTGGCATAAATAATATTAATTTTTACCGTATTAGTCTTTTAGCTTTTCAATCACATGGTAATTATTAGCAAACAATTAAAAATTAGTACAGGAACACGCACAGCGCCATCTCTCGGCGGATTTCAGCAACGCGTAGGTGATGCGGCGTGTTTAAAGGGAGAAAGTCGCCGACGCAGCATCGTCTGTAACTTCTTGTTGAAGACAAATAATTTTATGAACTGATAGATTAGCACGCTAATAAAACGTAGCATTACGTTATAAATATGAATAAACACAAATAATGCACTTAATCCTTTTGTTATTATTTATTTTGAATTGGGATATACTCCAATAAAACAGCCCTCTAGGTATTGTGGATAATACGGCTAAAAATGTTTTCGCACTCACCCTGTAGCCAGACTAAGACTAACGCATGCTAATTAATTTGAAATTATACCCCTCGCGCTACGCGCTCAGGATACAATTGCAAAATAATTAGCATTCGTTAGTTTTAATATCTGGTTACAGGCTTCGTGCGAAAACAGTAGCCGTATTATCCACAGAAGCAATAGGGCTATTACTACTGAATATTTACTTTCAAATGTTCTTACGTGTTTTAGGCGTATTACGAATTCCTCCCCTCTATTGGTTGCCACACGTCGATTACCCCTGTGTGAAAAATATTTCTCAATCCTGTGATTCTCTCTCATGTACAGTGAAACCTTTAAATTAAGAAAAAAAAAAACAATTTACAATATGCAATTGTTACATTTCCAATATGTAATTATACATATAACCACAAGAAGTAATGACAAATACTTAGGTTACGATTACTTACAAATGAACTGGGATTAATATATGTTCCATTTGTATGAAATGTGAACACAAAAAATGTGTCAGATCCAACATATGCAAATTCCTTTCCTGAGTGGGAATTCAGATAAATTAAAGCAGTTAGTTTGTCACAAATTAAATTATGCACTAGCGGTCGACAAGTAAAAATATTTCAAATCAAGTGTTCTTTGCCTTTCTCATAATGAATGTGCAAGGAACACTTTACACAAATTCGATCAAAGCACTACAGATGCTTTGGACGAATCAGGATGTCCTTCATGGCAGTCTACCAACATTACACAAGCCAAGTATCATAACACCTGGCAAAAAAATTGCACTTGACAACAAACTAACATTTTTTTTTTACAAATTCTTTTTTTTTTAATCCTAAAGAGTTACTTATAACAATAAATAAAAATGTAATCAATATTAGTATCAGTTAGACAACGACTTTCGGCAAAAATGCGGTAAGAAAGCCGAGGAAATCGAGTGGTGAAGCCACGAGTTAAACAAAAGTTTTCTTACAGCATTGTTGCCGAACAATGTTGTCTAATACACTTGTAAATGAGTAAACTGTTGCAACTTATGTTCTTCCTAATTATTTGTATGCTGGTACATTAGTGTTCACTTTCTAATTGCTCCTCAGTGAACAAGGGAATTGAGAAATTGCTCTTTCACCCACCAACGGAAACACGACTAACATGATAGCACAAATACTTTGGCCACTTCGTCTGCTGAGTGTTTAACTAACTAAATAATGACTGGTAATGAATTTGAACTGCAGTATAATGAGATTTATAAGACGGAAAACGACACAAAAAATGACTCAACAGAGCCAAACAATTTACAATAACTTCGTTAATTTATGAAGTATTGCAACCTGAGGTTGCATAACTAATCTAAAGTAACACCACAGAACATCACCCAATCCGTCGATAAGTGTATAATCTTTATATTTTTCAATTCCTGATTTTAAATTTCTGGGCTACAGTTTTCAGCAAATTTCCAGCATAAAGACGTTGATTAATGGCTGTTCGAAATAGGAAATCAAAATAAGGCAAACACGTGTTAAATATGCCCACTCGTTTGTGTTATGTGGTCTACAGGCCCACCATCTTTTTGTCTTTAAAGTCACAGTATCTATTCCTGTTTTTTCTCTCTCTTCTGTGGCGTGCAGTCTTCATGGTAGTAAGACCATGGAGCTGGAAGCCCTGGAGTAGCCACTCTTTGCGCGATCGTGGGGCAGGGCGTGTACTTCCGGTGGAGGCCATTTTCTAACGCTTACACCACGTGAGGATCAAGATAGCACGTGTCTCAACCACGTTCGAAAGTTACAATGACGTTTAACAAACTAAGGGAACGTAGCGGTCAAAGGAAGAACTGCAGATTGTGTTGGTTGTTCCTTCCTACTTATTTTATTTCCAAGAATGGAAGTGTACGACTTTTTTTTTGTGGGGGGATGGGTGAAGGAGGAGAGGAAATTGCTGCCTACTTTTTCTGTCCAAATAAAGAAACAGACAATAAAATCGTTTTTTTTGGGGGGGGGAGTTGTTGTGCTCTTACTTTTTTCCTAATTGGGAAAGAGATGACAAAATAGGGGTTTTTTTTGGGGGGGGGGAGGGATGGAATTGCTCCACTCCTACTTTTTCCAAACAGGAAAAAAGATGACAAAACAAGGGTTTTTTTAGGGGGTGGGAGTTGCTCTGGTCCTATTTTTTTTCTAAATTAAAGAAACAGATGACAACAGGGTTTTCGGGGGGAGGGGGGAGGAAGGGAATTGCTCCCCTTCTATTTTTTTCCCAATAAAGACACATAACGAAAACGTGGGTTTTTTTGGAGGGGGGGAGGGTAATTGTTTCTGATACTTTTCATCCAAATATAATATATTTTATTGTCCACATTGCTCGAAGCATAACACTTGTGTGAGCGACAATACACAGTACATACATATATTAAATAATACATACATAAGAAAATAAATAATATATACATAAAGTGAATAAATAGCACATACATACACATTTACACATCCATTGCTTTATTTACACTATTATTTACATTTTTATTATTTCCTTCATTCCTACTTATGCCCTTCGTTTATACTTTTCTATTTTGTATACCCTTCTACCAAATTTAATTTTAACGTCTTTTTTAGTTTGCAGATACTTGTATAATTTGTTAACTTTTTATCTAGATTATTAAATATATTTGGAATGTAATATGCTCTATTTCTTGTTCCATACAAGTTGTTCCATTCAGGATTTTTAATTTTAATTGAGGTATTTCTAAGTTCTCTTTTTGATTCTTGAGGATGCTTATATATATTACTATAGTAATTATTTGTTATAATCACATAATCACGTAGGTCTTCAATTTTTAAAATATTGTTTTTATAGTAAATTTCATTAGTGTTTTCATTTTCAGTTCCGAAAAGTACTTTTACAAGTTTATTTTGTACTCTTTGTAATCGAATTAGGATGTATTTTGCTGCAAAACTGTATACTTCTATACCATATCGTATAATACTTTCAATCCAGGCATTATAAACTATTTTTTTATTTGTTTTATTTAGCATGTTTTTTATCCTGTATAATGTCGGTAGCATTTGTCTTAGTTTAATTATGAGATTCGTTATGTGTTCTTTAAAGTCCCATCTTGCATCAATGTACATTCCTAAATATTTTATTGTTTTTTTTAATTCTAAATTTTTACATATATCTGTACAGGTGTGTCTCTCGTTCGATTCCAATAACTCTATGCAGTTTCCTGAATGGTTAACAATATTACATTGATTGTACATTTTCATTTTTGGAACGGTTATGTCTAGTTGTATTGTTTTTTTTTCGCTGATGTATAATTCATTGTCTGTTAACCACCCGTTTATCATACTGTAATCTTTTTGTAGGTTTTGTATCATATCTTTATAAACATAATTTATTGAGATCAATATTGTGTCATCGGCAAACATATAAATTAACGTATTTTTTGTATAATCTTCTATATCATTTACATATATCAAAAATAATAAGGGACCCAATACTGATCCTTGTGGTACTCCAAAAAGTACATCTCTATGGTTACTATACTCATTGTCTATTTTTAATGTTGCTTTTCTGTTTGTTAAGTAACTTGTAATTATACCAAGAACTTTACCCCTCAAGCCTATTATTTCACATTTTCTAAGTAGCTTACCATGATCAAATGTATCAAATGCTTTTTGCAGATCTATGAGTATAGCTCCAACGTATTTTTTCTCATTTAGTGCTTTTGTTATTACGTCATTTATTTGAATTAATAGGTCAGTTGTACTTTTTTTCTTTGTGTATCCGTACTGCATATTTTTTAGTAATTTATATTTATCTAGGAAATTTCTTATTTTATTTGAAAAAAAAATTTCTATTATTTTATCTATTATTGATAGTAGAGAGATTGGTCTATAATTGTCCATATTATCTTTTTCTCCCTTTTTGTATATTGGTCTTAACACTTGTATTTTCAATTTTTCTGGCCACACTTCTTTCTCAATCATACTTTTTATTAATATACAAATAAATTTTGCTGTATTATCTTGTGCTTCTTTAAAATTAGACGTATTAAATCCATCAATTCCTGTGGCATTTGTATGTTTTAATTCATTTATAATTGTTATAATTTCCGCGTTAGTTGGTTCATGAATATACATAGTATTTATACGTTTTGTTTCCACTTTTGATTTAACATGTTTATATACCTTATTATAATGGTTACTTTGTTTATAACTATTTATTTTATGTTCAAATTTCTGTCTCAGATTTGGAATTTGACTTCCAAAGTTATCATTAAAATCATTTCGTAGCTTGTTTAAGTCTGTTTGTGCGAAAGTTTTTTTTATTTTGTCATCAATATACTCTTTTCCTTTACTTTTTCCACTAATTTCCTTAACAGTTTCCCAAAGTTTCTTAGTATCTTTTCCTGCATGCTCTAGTTTTAACTTGTAGTATTTTTGTTTACATTCAGTAATTTTCCAATTTACTTTACATTTTAATTCCCTATACTGTTTTAATTTATCTATTTTGCTATTTCCTCCATCCTGTCTTAGTTTTTTCCACATCTGATTTTTTTCATTTATTAAATCTAAGATTTCTTGTGTCATCCATTCGTTTCGTTCCTTGTCTTTTATTTTTTTATCATTTTTATTTCCTCTGTGATTTTCCCCATGTTCGATATTCTTTTCATAGATATTATGTATTTCATTATGTATAATATTATATATTTCATTTGGACATCCTATGTCTATTTCATCCTATAGGGACATACATGACAACATAGAGGATTTTTTTTTTTGGGGGGGGGGGGGGTTTGCTCCGCTCCTGCATTTTTTCCCAAATAAGTGCAACTGCAGTGAAACTGCTACAACGGGTGTTTGTTTATATTTTTACTGGCAAGCTATTTATGGTCGCATGTGTAAGAGTTCTTCCAGTGTGGGAATAGGAAAAATAATAAAATTATTTCTTTGTTGTTGTTGAGGGGGGGGGGCGTGGAGAAATTGGGGGAATATAGTGCATTAAGTAAGTGTATGCTGTAACCCGTTAAAAAACAGTAATTAAATAAGAATGCGCGTTACAGCCTACTAAAAAAAACGTCCTCCACATGTTTTTTTCCCTCAATATTTTCCATTGCGGTTTCCATTGTGTTTTTCTTGCGGTTTCTTCATACGTTTTTCTGAACGAGGAAAGAAATGTAATTTCGCTTTGGGGAAGAGGGGTGGTGAGAGAATAGAAGAGAAGTCAAATAAGCTACGTAACGAAATTTGGTTTTGCTTTCAAATACACCAATATTGTCGTAAAAGCATATTCCCCCTCCATCGAATTTTATTGCATTTTTTTCTCCAAATTTACAACGTTCGCTGCAACCTGCCATCATATTTTTGTGTAGCCTACGCGCGTCTGCCTATCAACATTATGGCTAGGTAAGGAAATTCTCCGGTCCTCTGCTTACCTTTCGCGCAGTAAATTTCACGGCGCACGTTGCATACCAGCGTCAAACTTGAGTTTGAACAGTGCTGGTTATTTTTGAGTTACGATACAGGTTGACAACGATGAAGCAGCGAGCTACTACACACAAAATTTACGCACAATGTTCGCCGTAAGCTGCCTACGCGCGTCGGCCGTTCATTCATGCCGTAGTCGGCAGTGGATTCCCACCGACCAGGCCTTTCAACAGGCAACGATACGTTAGAATAAATCGAATAAATTCTACAGCCCACTGCTTACCTTTCGCGCGGTACCTTTCCCGCTGAACGTTCCATACCATCATTAAACTTGAGTTTGAACAGCGCTTGTTATTTTTGAGATCCGATACAGGTTGCAGCAGCGAACGACCACGTCGTCAAAAACACTCCACATCGAACCGACAATTAGAAAATGGACGCCGAGCAAGCCAGAGCAGGCCGCCAAGAGGGAAGTGACGTCATGTGAGCATGTGCATTGGTCATTATTTTTTGTCTCGGGAATGACCCCTGCCACGCGCAGCAGCGTTGAGTTGCTTGTCCATCACACCATAGGAGTTGAGTTGTGTTTGGATGGATAAGCAACTTGACTAAACCGGAAGTTTAGGAGCGCGGCATCAAAGGACGTACCGCCACGCCAATCGGCACTCGCGGCCGCGTGATCGGAAATTTACACCCAACGCACTAGGTTCAATCCATCTAACCCATCTTTCAACATAGCGGAGAAAGCAGACGACGCCTAGTATAACGCAGTACTAAACTGGTATAATGGTACTAAATTAGATTTAGTAATTTTTTCAATTTTTCTGATGCTATGACATTTTAACTTGGTTAAACTTACTGTTGTCACAAGAAGATGACTCATTCTACACCGGTTTTCTTGCAAATATCATGCATTCATAAGCACCCCGTCTCGTGTGTTAACAAAAATACGATATTTACTTCCCCAACAATCGCCGTTAAGGTTTCGTTCGACTGTCAAACTTTGTTACAAAACAGAATGGCACCTACGCCTGGCAATATAACAATCTATTACCTTACCTGCATTTGATACATCATAAACAACATAGTACAGGGCGTATTTCACACAAAATTCCGCACGTCTACGAGCGGATCAACCGCGAATACCTCATGGCAGCTTGGTCGGGCGGAAGTAGTAGACGCGCTTTGTATTCTGGGTACATTCGTGAGTCACGCTTGCTATCGAAGACTACGCACTTCGGCTATGCATTTGAGCTGGGAGTTGCTTATCCATCCAAACACAACTCAACTCCTGTGATCACACGTAGTGTGATAGTATATAAGTCCATGGTGAGACTGCATTGTTTTCAACAATTGATTTCGTTGTTGCAGCCCTGCATCTTACCAAAATTAATGCACAGCGACAACAATGAATGAGTTGCACAAGTAGTACAACGACGTTCGGCAACAATGCAGTAAAAAAGCCAAGAAAGAGCGAGTGCCAAGAGATCAGCGGAGGTTTTCTTACAGCATTGTTGCCAAACAGTTTTGTTTAACACACTTGTACAATGTGTCCGTTGTTGCAAATTACGGGCTTCCTCATTATTTATATGCTGGTATGTTGTTGCTCAGTTTTGAATTACTCCTTCCGCAAACGAATGAATTGATTAACTGAACAAAAAACGCCGTTTAAAAACAGGGCTCGTATTCCAATAATCACAGCTGTGAAGGTACACGAATAAAAACGGATTAGAGTTCACTCGAACGCAACGAACTATAATTTGAACTCCAATTCCAGGAAACTAGGACTGTTTTTGCTCAGCAGTTATGTCAGAAAGTGAACGCAGTTTTTGTTTGAAATGCTTAATGTTTGTGTGCGTGTGTATGTTTATGTATGCTTAATTTGGGTGTTGTACAGGCTTTTTTAAATATTTGTGTGTGTTTGTCGTTTTATATTTTAAGTATGTTTCGTGTGAATGCCTATACGTGTATTTTGTGTGCATTTATAATTTGTCAAATAAGCATACTCCTAATTAAGGCAGTTTTTATTGCCTGTCTTTGTGTATGTATTTTTCATCTTTATAGGCATTTTGCTGTTTACGGCGTCTGTCTATATGTGTTTTAGATTTTCGTTCTGTTTCATGTGCGTGTGTACGTTGTATTTTGTGTGCGTATTTTATTTTTGTGAAGTGTCCAAGTATCCGTTTGTTTGATTAGTGATGTACATGAATACGTGTTCATGCAGACTGGCATGTCACAATCCTTGTTCCCTGGAATTGGAGTTCAAGTTATAGTTCGTTGCGTTCGAGTGAACTCTAATCCGTTTTTATTTGTGTACCTTCACAGCTGTGAGTATGGGAATACGATCTGTAATGCTTTTTTTCTAAACGGCGAAGCCGTTTTTTGTTCAGTTAATTTGTTGGATTTTTTCGCTTCCGTTTTATTGTAATTGCTACGGTATGTTCACTGTACACCCAATTTTGTTTTGCGAAAAAACGAAACATTAGAAATGCGTATTTCTGTTCAGGTGCTGCCCAAGCTTTATCCCATGTTTGTTATTTGCTGGCGACACACTAGCGTGTGTCTAGAGTTATCATGTATCAGCTGATGGGTAGTTGATTCTGCATTGTTGCAAGCAGATGCAGTATTATGGCAAACAATCGCGGAAACTATTCAACTAGCTTTCCGAAGCCTGCATTGAAGAAGTTTAGTTAAGTCTGCCGTCCAATTTTGATGCTTTAAGGACTCAAATTACAGACTTTGCAACCTCTGGTTTAAAACTAAAAGATTAAAGCGAAAACCAAGGCCATTTCATTTTGGTTCTCGAAAACGATTGAATATATTTCATGGAGCCGCAGCCCGAAGCTACCATGACAATGTTACTTTCCCCGTGCCCGAGCATCGTTGCATCTTGTTCGGGCGAGCTACAATCCGATCTTCTGCGCCTCGCCTATTGTTGCCAAATTGGTACATGATGCAGCATTGCATTCTGGGCCCCCGCCGCCGCCTGTCCACTTTTTGGTTAATTCTCGTGCGCAAACGAACTCTAATAAGTACTGCCCATGGAGGAAAGATTAGGAGGAGGGGAAGCACCGGGCTTTTTGCGTGAGATCGGTGACAGTGGCGCTGTCCGACGGTTGACAGGATGAACTGTAACAAACATGGCGGCGATCTAGGCAGTTTCGTGAATCGAGGTAGACCGCACCGTGAATATTACAATTTGTGTAACCAGTGGGCTTTGAAATACGTCGATTACCAGCGGAAACAATAATATTTAGTTGCAGCAAGTTATTCAGGGTTCATAACATAACAGCAAGTTGTTTAAGACTCATAAAACACTTGCATATCGAGAGGTAGTTGTTTCGGCTGACACTGTCGTAATTTTCTAATCTACCAAACATGGTCTAGCCATGCTCCCTGCTTCCTACGAGGATATTCCTTATCAAAACTGGTCACAGGTCGGAATATGTCAGACAGGAAGTCTAAAAGCATGGGAGAGAGACAGAGGAGGAGACAAACTGCGCGAGACGGGAGGAGAAGAGCTAACTGTAAAGTGCACGCGTCGTACTACGTGCCTTTATTTACCTGCGTAACAATTTCTCAACTTCACTGCTTGTTTCGTTTACAGGAATAGCATTTTGAAAACTTACCGTAGACCATAATAAACCGAATGGCGAAAAAAAAAAAGGTTTTCAGCAATGCATGAACCGCAGGGCTGCTGCCGTAACGCAATGCTAAACATCCTTTTGTTACGTGGTATTCAGCTAATTGTTAATAAAGCACTAGAGCCTACAACCTGTGAATTTTACCATCTTACAACTGTTTCATTAAGGGAACCGTTCATTATTATCGACGCGGGGGGAAGGGGGGGGGGGGCAGCGAAAAATGAGGGGGGTCATGAAAATGTTTATATGAAGAGGGGAGCCTAAATGTTTTTGAAGGTGTCATTAGGTGGAGTGTGGGGTCAGGGAAAAAACTGTGAGAAAGGAGGTGCACAGCAAGTTATAGAATGTTAATGTAATAAATTTATTTAGCTCAGCACATCCCACAACATATTAAAGTAGGCCAAGTGCCTTTCGTACACGCATTTCATGAAACTGAAAATTGCAATACAATATTTTAGGGTGGGGGTAGGCAAAAAAAATTCACCAACACCAGCTCGTCACTGAATACAAATAGGCCGGCCTATTCGTATTTTGTGACGAGCCCCTGTGCACCAAAAGGGGAGTCATGATTTTTTTTTTATATTGATAACGACAACCCCCCCCCCCCCCTCTTCCCAAGGAAGCCAACAGAATATAATCTGCCACCGAGAGAATCCAGGCTTCAGGTGTTGCGTACGTATATTCCATAGTTATTTTTATATTGTGGTAAGTTAGTTTCTTACACTTTTTATTTATTTATTTATGTTATACAAGCTGTCGGTTATAGTTTGCAGTTTCGAACACATAGCCGTCTTTATCATTTTTATTTTATTTTTTTCTGTGCAACACAAATTACTGTAATTTAAACCGACCCGAAAAGACTTCCCTGAACGTAGAAAATGGTTTCAAATCTCGAATTTCAATGTTGTTTCTGAAAGCAGAAAAGTACGTCAGGAGCTTATTTGGTTACATATTATTGCATTTTAAGCATTAATTAATAAATAACTGGGCACAGGATGCGTGGCACCGGACAAACTCTGTTACAAAGTGATTCTTTCTGAACAAAACAGTTGAAATTGGCAGTCTTTCATTATTTATTTATTTCAAGGAGACAGAATTTTATTTATTTCAAGGAGACAGAATTTTATTTATTTATGGAAACATGTTTGTGGCCTAAAGATACCATTTAAAACAAAACATTTGTTTCCTGAGCACTTTTTCACAGTTTACACCCTTTTCTGCTAACGGATTTCCAAGCATTTTAGCATACGTTTGACTGAGCTGTTTGTAGTTCATCCTGCCAGCCGCTAGAGGGCCTCGAAAAAAACCGCCATAAGCGGCTCAGAGTAGCAGCTTCCCCTCCTTCTCATCATATAATAAATTGCACCTTCACGCACCAACGAAAAAAGCGACTAACATGACAACACAATATGCTTTGGCCACTTCTGGTGCTGAGAGTAGAACTAACTAAATAATGGTTGCGAATGAATTTGAATTGCAGTATAGTGTGATATATAAGACGGAAAAGGACACAAAAAATTACTCAACAGCAACTATTAATTTATGAAGTATTGCAATCTGAGGTTAATTTATAAAGTATTGCAAATTAAGGTTGCATAACCTAACCTTAAAGCACGCCAACAACATCTCACAATTCGTCGATAAATGTACGGTCTGTACGGAATATTCTTTAATTTCTGTTTTTAAATTCCTTGCTTAAATATCCGTTAAATCTCAGACATAAAGAAGTTTATTAAATAATGTTACAAACAGGAGCTCAAATTAAGTCAAATATGTGTTATCTATTCAGGTGATTTTTCTGTTCAGCAGTTATGCGATATTTTTATTTTTAAAGTCACCTGTTCTATTCGTATGTTTTTAGTCTTCTGTACAGCCGTACAGAACTTCGCAATGGTACCAGACATTGACGACTATTGTTTACAACGTTAGATTCAGTGTGAGAAGTTAGTTAAATAACATGGCAAATTAAAACATCGTTACTTCCTCGTAGCTAATAGACTTCTTCGACGTAATTAAATTAAATAATAACATTTGATCGTCGAATTAAAATCCTAAATTAAGATCCTCAATAAAAACAAATGGATTTTAGCTTTGTTTAAATAGTCTCGTCGCATTGTTGCATGAATGAATGGGCTTACCATCGATCCAAATTCTCCATTAGGCCTATTTTCTACTTACGAAATTAAAACTGCATTTTTTAAATTAGGCCTAACATATGAAAATTAGGCATAAAATCTTGTTACCATGGCAACGTCAAGTTGCTACGAGTCGTTGTTGGCTTCATCAACAGCGTCTCTCTCGTCACTTCCCTACTACCACTGCTCTCTATATGTTATGTTGCGCGTTACGTTTTAATACCGTAACTGTGTGCCTGCAGGCGCACCGTGTTGCAAAAATGAATATCGCCGTTAGCTGCTACTTACGAAATTAAAACTGCTGGTTAAAATTAGGCCTAAAACCTGACAATTACGCCTAAGATGTAAAACAGGCCTAAGAGCTAACACATTTTTAACCGGCAATTGTGATGGCTAAAGCTTTTAGATTAGTATAATACAGATAGCTGTTGTAGTGCATGATAGAGGTGTGTGCCTCAACATTGGAAGTGGAGGAACTGTACAGAAGACCGGTGCGACTACGCAGTCGCTGTAGCCGCTTGTTTCTCTTCTGTGGCGTGCAGCATTTATGCTAGTAAGACTGCATTGTTTTCAACAGTCTAGTTCACCGTTGCAGGTCTACAACCAAAGTTACCAAAACTAAAGAGTTGTACAAGGAAGAATAGTAATTAAATATAAAATTATTTTGCATAATATTACGCCAACTACATTTACACCTTCAGTAATGCGTGAACCTCAATAACCTTCATGTAGGATCGACCAAAGAATGGAAAATATCTTACTCGGAGTGAAGCTGAGGCAGTTTCCAAGGAGAGTAGGAGTTATTTGAAATTTTACATGTTGTTTAGCTGGTTTACCCTAGAAAACGAGATTAAAACATTCAGCACTGAAAAAACAAGGGGAAAAACTGAAAATAAAGTAAGAACGTAAACCGTAACTCTAATGCTACAGGTTTACTTATTCTTAGATATAAGTGATACAGAATGCACTAAAATAAAAAAGGTATTGCTAAAGTGGTGTATTTATTGATTAGTATTAAAAAACGCTTAAGCGTATAAAATACGGATGTAAGCCTTAAAAAACTTATAGCTTTAAAGGAACAGATATTAGAAAAAGACATGTAAGCCATCAGCGTCGCACTAATACGTGTAAAAGAAGATGCAGCTTGTTTTTTGGGTCGCTGCAGATTCTTAAGCGTTTTTTAATACTAATATCCCTTATTTTTTTCTTGTTTCAGCAAGAATAACAGGGAAAAGAACACTGTAATCACCTTAAAATAACTGTTACAAGAGAGTCTGCACCAACTTTATGTTTTCTGCAAAATTTCTGTAAAAATTTGTTACTCCACTTAATTATTTCTGCCCAGTGCTCTACAATAATAATTGATCTGCTGACGTGAATACTGTAGTCGAATGAAAATCGTGTTCAAAAGGCCCTAGTCGGTGTTAATACCTATATTTTAAGCTATACAAATGGAAAATCGGTTCATTGGTTCGATCTCTAGTCTAGGTAAGGACAAAATTTCTAGCCCATTTGGCTTTCCGTGTCAAGAATATTGTAGTTACATAAAATAGCACGCGAAAGACCCTAGGCCTTGTCCGTACCTACGTTTTAAGCTATAGAACTTGAAAATCGGTTCAGTGGTTCGATCTCCAGGTGAGGGCAAAGAGTCCCAACAGCAACAATAATGATTTTTGCCCAGTGCTCTACTATAATAATTGCTCTGCCGACGAGAATACTGCAGTCACATCAAAATCGGGTTCGAAAGGCCCTGGTCGGTGTTAATACCTACATTTTAAGCTATACAAATTGAAAATCGGTTCATTGGTTCGGTGTCACTCGGAGGTGAGAGCAAACGTTTTAGCCCATTTGGCTTTCCGTGTCAAGAATATTGTAGTTACATTAAAATAGCCTGCGAAAGGCCCTAGGCCTTCTCCATACCTACGTTTTAAGCTATAGAACTTGAAAATCGGTTCATTGGTTCGATCTCTAGGTAAGGGCAAAATTTCTAGCCCATTTGGCTTTCCGTGTCAAGAATATTGTAGTTACATTAAAATAGCATGCGAAAGACCCTAGGCCTTGTCCGTACCTACGTTTTAAGCTATAGAACTTGAAAATCGGTTCA
>JAHWFP010112914.1:0-13804 GCA_023313725.1 Lithobius niger
TGGGGAAATCGAAAGACTGAAAATTTATTGAAAATAACTGAAATGTATTCAATGTACGTATTTAAAATTTCTTGGTCATAGTTCTTTAAAATATACATTTCGTTTCGTTTCTGGAAAGAAGCGTACGGATGCATCAACACGAGATTTAACCTACTAGGCGTACAGATGCACCATAACCTCCATCTAGAAGTTATAACCTAATCTAAATTGCAGGATGGCACCTATTCTGGCACTGACAACTCGTAACGAAACAGTGAAAAATGAGAGTTCAACAACCAGGGAGAACATTGTTTCTTCGGCACTAATTCTTTATTTAATACGGAAGCATGCATTTAGCCAAGTTAAGCCAAACCTAATAATGGTAACTAGCCGAGTCGCTCGCTCATTCGGTCGCGTCTTGCTTCGCTCGAGGAGATTTCTTGTTGCAACTCATATGGTGCTGACAGACCCTCCCAGTATAAATGATCGAGAAAATGTTCATATGGAAATGACCGGAATAAAGTGCATGTTTTTCTTAGTGCATCAGTTTATAATACAAATGGTAAACAAAACTAAAAATGGTCAAATAATGTCATTCCAGAATGGTAATGTTAGCATTCTGTATCTATACCTGTTAAACTTTTATGCTGGGGCCAATGACCTTTTATCCAACGTAGAAATGGTCAATGAACCGTCAAGTGCTGTTTCTGATGACAAACGCTGATTTCGTTCGCTTCGCTCACTCAATCAGCGCAAACATTTCCTCAGAATCGTGACTGGAATGAATGTAACCACTAAGAACCACACATCACTTGAAATTTTTGGTAGCACTACACTTTACATGGGTTTTACTGTTTCACTTATTTTATGCATTTTGCCAAGTGAAGCCAAACTTAATAATTGGCGGAGCGAGCGAGCGAAGCGAGCGAAGCGTAGCCTATAACGGACACCAAATTGCAAAATGTTGGTTGGTTGGTCCGTTGGTCTGTTGGTTGCACATTTTTAGTCTGGGTGGAGCCCAAACCAAAGATCGGATTGGAATGAAATTTGGTACAACGCTTGATACCCCAAACAGTATTGCTGAACCAAAATTTGACGTAAATCGAACAATTATGATGGGAGAAATAACAAATTTTCGAATTTATTTCTAACACTCACCATTGTAAATTTGGAATCGTGAATAGTTAAGGAATTCCGACGACGCATACACCTTGCTGGTGGGACTTAAGTGAACTTTAAAAAAAACGCCGAAATAAATCATCGTAGCTTCCTTACAGCTAATAATCTTTTTTGGCATAACCCAACGAAATAATACCATTTGATTATAGCACTTTAAGCACTAGAGGAAGGCAAGCATAAGGGAAAAAAACAGAAGGGTTCCTTAACGACTCACATTCGTTTCGTGTGAAAAAGAATACTGGCAGGAATTTAGCAAACATGGCAACCAAAGTGGCGTTGACACTATCAACGGGAATCTCAATGTGAAACATCAAATCGCCGCTGCAGGAGGAAACCTCTCATATAAGACAACCGTACAAGGCAGACTACGTGTTTATATCACAACACGGAACAATAATTTGGCTTCGTATAATAATTTTAACATTCCTGGATTGCTATGGAAACTGCCGACTCTCCATCCCGTGCTGCAAGAATGATTAGGCTTAACCTCGAAGCAATAGGCCTAACTGTTGTCGTTTACGAAACTAAAACGGGTGATAACAATTAGGCTTAAAATTAGGCTTTAGAATTATTTAAATGCTATTCACACCCAAGCTAACACCGTCTGACCTACAATTGTGATAATTCTATTTTTTTTAAATAATTAGCGCTCGCCGTTGCAGTATGTGCCAGAGGTGTGCGCTTTAACATTGTCGTAGGAGGCGCCTTAGGGAGCAGCGGATATTTTGAATCTTTTGATTATTTTGACGTACTACCGTTACTGATGATTGTTTAGATTGCAGTTAAATGCTTTATTGTTAATATTTTAAGTCTACGAAAGGTACTCTGCAATAAATATAAACAATGTAAGCATTATTGACGGTGGCAAGTTCCTTGCCAGCTTAACCACGGCGGCTAACGTGTTATTTTACTATGGCGGCGATGACGTAAAGAGGATGCAAATGCCGAAACAGAAACTAAATGTAGGAGCAAACGACAGCATCTTAAAATTAATATGAAACGTAGCCTACCTAAAATGAAAAAAAAAAGAGCTAAAAAGTTAAAAACACCAGCAAAGAGCTTCAGCTCAAATGTAGCTAAGTGAATATTGTCCCCAGCTTTTTAAGGACCCTTAGCAAATATTACAAAGCCATTATAATGAGAGTAAATACAAATTTAAAATAAATTTCTCTTCGCTCCGCCTACAATAGGCCCAAAGCCTGTTTCCTAGTAATAATGAACTTTATTGTAGCACGTGAAAGTGCATGCGATCAACAAAATCCGGGTATAAAGATTGATTGTGCCACAAAGGGCGAGGTGTAGGCGCTGGGCCCATTCTACACCGAATCCGAAACATACAATTACAATGTCAGCAGAGTGTAGCGAAAACTAAAAGTAAACAAGAAAATGGGGTAGTGTGGTTGGGAGGGAGGGGGGGGGACAGAGAAAAAAGAAAGAGAAGGAAAGGAAAAGAGTGGGAGAGGGATGGTGACCAAATTATGAGTTAAACAAGTGACGGAATAATTTAGCTTTGAAAGCTCCAACACTACGACAAGTTTTAATGGCTTCGGGCAAATCATTCCACAACTTCGTACTCTGAATCAGAGACGACGTTTGGTATTAAGTAGTGCGACAGCGTTTGGGGGAGTGAAGGGCGGCCATGACTAAATCTTGTTGGATAACTTGGTCGATGCACCAGCCAACAACACTTCCCCATGGCACTGTGGTTCTCTAGCTGCAGCTCTTAGCAACAGTACGGCTCAGAAATGGCTTCGAAAGGCCCAATTTATTCGAGGCCAGCCAGCTTGATAACCATTAACCACGCCACCCTAACTATAGTTTGTTCCACATTATGTTTTCAGAAAACTGACTGGACGACGACTCGTTTCCTTGCACTAAGAGTGCAAAAACGTGTGGATATCACACTTGTAGACTCAACAAAGTTACTGTTACAGTTTACAAATAGGATGTTTACGGATTTTTTGCACTCGTAGTGGAAGAAAACGTGGCGTCATACAGTTAGTTTTCTGAAAGCATAATGTGGAACAAAGTATAACGTGCCACGTAATCTAGCAGCCCCTGCAGCTATCCTTCACTTCTCGCTGGTTCAACTCGTCATGTGAGTGTTTGCTCTTTTTAAGTGGAGGAGAAAAACGGTGCGCATCGCGATCTGCGCATCGTCTGCGTGTCATTTCATCATCCTGATTATTCAATATCTCTGTGCTGGTCCATGAGTTTGTTTCCGCCACGCAAGTATTTTGCTAATTATGAGTGAACGGACGATACTCCAGTGCACGGACACGCACTAGCTTCTTCTTCGCCGCCATGTTGTCTGCAACGTTACGTCACCGCAGCAACATCGTAGCTTCATTCTGATTGGTGGCAGGAAACGAATCGACACGAAGCTAGTACTGATGTAGACTGAGCAAAAGCACGCAAGGGCGGTGCCTCCCCCCCCCCCCCCCTCGCTTGGTCTGGCGAGACGGCGCAGCTCGCTACTCGCGTACATGGAGTTAATTAGGGCTGAGGGCGCGTTTAGCAACGACTTACCTTTGCATTCTCGCAGCTAGAAGCTAGAAATTATCTGAAATTTCAACACAGCGGCGGTTTTAGCTCTGCCAGTTCGCAACGAAGCGAGTCAATAATTGAGTTTAGAAGCGATTGTGAAAATTATTTCGTCAAGAGGAATTCTTTATCTTACTGTCACGAATTAGAAGACTGCAAGCATTTGCTCAAACGATGCATGATTCAGCTAATCCAGGAAGCGTCGTTACCATGGCAACAACGCCTTTGCCATCGCGATTAAATTCCAGCTGCGAGATTGCAAAGACGAGTTATTATGGTACATAAACGCACCCTGCACCGAGACCTTCTCGCTCGCCGAACGCTATTTGCTAGGCAACCGTTATTTATTTACGACTGGTTTCAAGTTTCTACTAAATGAATGCGGTAAATGAATGTTTTCATAAATCGACGCTGTCATGTTACATGCATCGTGTTTCGTGTCACGAGGCACAAGGAGAGAATGTTCGTCCGCGTCGTTGCCATGGTAACCACGTACAGACAACTCGAAAGCCGCATGCTCTAGTCAGGGCGAGAAGCAGCCAGTAGATTTAGTATTAACCAAGTAAAAGCTATAGGGCAGTGACATGACGTAGTATTATTGTGTATAACTCTATGGTGGAGCCGGTAACAGGGTTAGCTGCAAGGGGCACTGGAGGGGGAAAAGAAGGTCGTCTTACTGAAGCCAATACTATTAGACTGGATTTTTAAGCCTATAACGCGCGATTTTTGTTGTTGGAGAAATCTACGTTTTTTAAGCCTAAGAAATCTGCTATCAAAGCACTGTCTTCACTAGAAGTACCGTTTTTCCCATTCCATTTTAATCTAGTGCACCTTGTAGCTATGCCCTCCAAATGGCGTCTCGTAGCCAAAATGACGTCACTTGACGCTGCTCTATAGTGAAGGAGAAATGTTCCGTTGCGGATTGTCGCATAAACGCGCTTTACGCTAGTCCGCTATCCATCATTGGTTTCGCTATCCATCCACGCTAGCTGGATGGTTTCGCGTTATTCGTAAACTTGCAGTTCTGTTTTGCAGAATCTTACACTTTTTCCTTAACAAGGAATCAATGACGTTTTATACAGCGATCCACGATTTATCAACTGTGAACCAGTGTTGCACGTATTGATGCGGTCATGGCCGTGTAACTGTAGAATTATTCTTTTACGCAAAGGCGCGACAACTTTTACGCTCTGACGCCCCCTCTTCCCCCCCCCCCACTCCGATGCCAAAACGGTAGTTTTTACGACTCCCAATTAATACATTTTACAATCCTCTCCCTCCCCCACCCTTCCTCACCCCAAACACCCACAAACTGTGAAAAGAGGGCAGGCACAACAGCAACGATAGGTTAATTCATCTTTTGTCTTCTGGGATTGGTCGAGGGTTCCGACAAAAGCTTTACTAGTGTGCTTGATTTACTGATTTACCTTTGGTGTACTGATTTACCTTTTATTTACTGATTTATCTTTGATTTACTGAATATATTTACGATTGATTTACAGATTTACACCTGATTTAGTGATTTACACTTGAATATGCAGATTACTGATTTACAATCCATTTCCAAACCAAACAATCGAACCAAAACGAATGCGATCGCCATTTGCTTGAACTCAACCATTACCATCACTATTATTTACACATGATTTACTGAATTACTAATTTACAATGATTTCCTGATTCAGGATGATTTACTGGTTAGACACGATTTATAGCTTTTACAGTGATTTGACTTTGATTTACCCTGGATTCACAGACTTATGAATGATTTATTGATTTGCCTTTGATTTATTGATTTACATGGATTTACTGACTTACTGATTTACCGATGATTTGCACCCATTGATCATGCGGTGGTCATGATATGCACGCTTGTTGGACTCCTCATGATCGGTAATCTTTTTCTCCATCCTCTTTTAATAGGAACGGATCAAACCTGCAGGAGGGGTAAGAAGGTAACGAATCCAAATTAGTTCACATTCCCCTAACTTTCATGGATTCCTACACTGTTGCTTGTATTTGCAGATTTATCATTTGTTGGAACTCAACTGAGACCTCAAGGAAGGAATGTCCATTTTCACAAAAAATGAGGTGACACTGCCATCGTGAGACTGTAAACTCATGTTATGCATATCTAAAACGATCATTGTCCAGAAATGCTCAATATCCCCAAAATTCTCATCTGAAAATCCACTGTAATGGGAAGAAGGATCAACGTCCATAGCGATCAACCGAAAAGCGATCAATGTCCATACAGCTCAACCGCAAAACGATCAATGTCCGTACCGTTCAACCGAAGAACGATCATTGTCTTCGCTGAACAATGCTGACTGTATAACGATACCGACTACATCTCAAGCTGAGGGAAAAATGTAAGTTTGGCCTGTTTTGTGCTAATTTATTTGATATAGTGGGATAGATAATATAATGTGTAGAAGGCATATGAGCATATCAACCATCGTTATTACCGTTGTATGAAATCCCTGAAACTTTAAACATTAAATATTGAATACCTCAACGCACATTTCAAGCCTATCCCCACGTCCGTGAGACCTCTGTGAGCGGCGCTATTCAAAAAACACGAAAAACTGTAATTGATCGTTTTTTCCTTGAGCTCTTCAATTTTTAATTCTCTAACAACATGACCTCAATAATTTTTTTTACTACCTCTTCAGGGACACTTGCCCCTTCCCCTCACCCTGTCCTTCCGGTATTATTGCTTACATCTTGCAACTGCCATTGAACGAATTGGGAAATGGAACTGATCTCTTCCTAAGGCATATTCCCGGCTTATACCCTCCTTAAGAAAGGTCTAAAAAGATTAGTCGTCTGCGTATGTTGGCAATATTGGACACCGGAGGGCTCTAAGCAGAGCCTTCCATTATTACTCCTTAGCGAGCACTGAACTCAAGTTCCCAATGCAGTCTCCATCATGAACTTAGTTTCGTTTTCTGTTAATGGCCGTGTACGTTACACGAAAGCCAACTCGGAGCAATATTCCCCCGGGCAATTGCAAATTCTCTCATTTGGCGGCAGTAAATGTCTGCCCGATAATTTACACTTGTAAATTATTGCCCAGAAGTGTGAGGCCCAGATTTCATTGCGGTAAGGCGGGCGGGCGAGCGAACGGCCGGCCTGCGTGTGGTCAAGTAGCTGCTCTGGTCGCCGGCCACATTTGCATGAAAGGGGGGCCCTGACGGCTAATCAACATTAGCCCCACGATGGCCGACGACCTAAGACAGCCTTCTTGATAAATGATCGAATTAGGGACCAGCTGTCGTCCTCGCATTCCTGAAATGGACGACCAATTTGTCTGCATTTCGTTGTGGAGTATATAGCGGGCCGTGCGTTAATGAATGCATTCAGTAACTTTCCGTAAAATTTGAGGCGTCGGCGATTAACCAAACTCGCTACTTTTTATTGAAAACTTATTACGTTGACTTTTAATCTTAAGTATCAGATATGCCTGAGTGGGAAGTTGAAACCCACGACCTTTGAAACCAAAGGCCGAAAGTATACTGCTAAGCCATACTGACACGGTTAGTGGTACGATTTTGGCCTTTGGTTTCAACGGTCGTGGGTTCAATTCCCCCGCTCAGGCAGTCTGACATTTAAGTCCTAAAAGGCAACGTAAATTAGCACAGCTGGTAGGCAGTGCTTAATAGAGTTCGTTTGCGCACCAGAATTTTCAAAATGTGGACAGGTGGAGGCGGAGGCGGCTAACAATGTCGAAATGTTCCAATGCTGAAACATGTAACAATGGTGTGATAAAGAGGCGAGGCGTACAAGAACGGATTCGAGCTCTCTCGATCAAGACGCAACGATGCTTGGGCGCGGGGTAAGTAACATTGTCGTTGTATCTTATTTCAGTTAGTGTGATGCTGTTGATGAAGAAGTGTATGAGGAATCGTATTAGTTATTAGGGTGGGCGCATGGCTATGGGCCGGGGCCCCAATAAAGTATACTTGACTTCAGTCAGCATAGTCAGCCTAAGTTAGGTGAAGAACCAAAATGAAATGGTGTTGGTTTTCACTTAAATCTACAAGTTTTAAACTATAGTGTGAGAAGTCTTTAATTTGAGAAGTCTGGCCTCAAAATTAGACAGCCGAAATGACTGAATGATATTTAGTTCTTCAACACAGGCTTCGGGAAGCCAGTTGAATTGTTTCCGCGTTTGTTTGCCCCGTTACTGCATCTGTTTGCAACAATGCAGAGTCAACTATTCAGCGAGATGACACATGCTAAATCTAAACACATGCTAGTGTGTTGCCAACAAATAATAAACATGGGTAAAATCGTGGGTGAAACCTGAAAAGAAATACGCATTTCTAATTTTCCGTTTTTTCGCAAACAAGATTGGATGGACAGTGGAGATACCATAGACACGATAGATCAGACCGTAGCAATCCAAAAAAAAAAAGAAAGCGAAAAAAGCCAACAAATTAAATGAACAAAAAACGGCTTCGCCGTTTAGAAAAAAAAGCATTAGAGCTCGTATCCCCATACTCACAGCTGTGAAGGTACACGAATAACAACGGTTAGAGTTCACTCTAACGCAACGAACTATAATTTGAACTCCAATTCCAGGGAACAAGGATTGTGACGTGCCAGCCTCCATGCACAAGCGCGTATGTCATCACTAATCAAACAAACAAAATGGTTGGATATTTCACACACAAAAAATGCACTCAAAAAATACACGCACATGAAACTGAATGAAAACCTAAACCCACAAACACATACAAAATAGATACCATAAACAGAAAACGCCTACAAAATTGAAAGATTAAAAATATATACAAAGAAAATGAACACGTAATTATTCACACGAACTAGAACTAAAACAGAAACCATCACACACAGGCAAATAAAAAACAGCCTTAACTAGACGTCTGCTTGTTTTGCTAATTACAAATGCACACAAAATACACATGCAGCCACTCACACGAAAACGACTTAAAATATAAAACAACAAACGCAAAGATAAAAAAAAGTCTGTATAACATACAAATTTAGCACACAGAAACATTCACACGCACATGCACACACACATAAACATTAAACATTTCAAACACAAACAGCGTTCACTTTCTGACATAACCATTAAGTAAAAACAGTCCTTTTTTGCCTGGAATTGGAGTGCAAATTATAGTTCGTACGGTTGAGTGAACTCTAATCCGTTTTTATTCGTGTACCTTCACAGCTGTGTGTATGGGGATACGAGCTCTAATGCTTTTCATGTTCAGTTATAGGTTTGCATCTGTATTTATTCGACACTTCTCATTTGGCTTTCCTGTTTATTTTCGCAGTACCCTTCAGTTATCCAATGTCGATTTGCATAGACAAGCTAATTAGCTAACAATGCACCAACAAATTTTGGGTTGTGGGTCAAATCATGGCAGGCAGAAAATCAACATATTTTTGTACAAATCAACATATTTTAGTGGAAATCAACAGATTTGAATGCAAATCCATATTAATCTTCACAAATCGGTGCAAAGTGTATAGGAGTGCAGCAGCGAAAATCATCCACTAAAAATAACGAAGATTCAATCAACCTTTATTGTGGAATGTGCACTGACGTTTCGTTGAGGTGACATGTTCGGGACTCGAACCAACGATTTCCGGATCATAGCACAGACGCCCCTGCCAACTAAGCCATCTCTCAAACGACAAAGAAGGCTCAGACAACAGATGCTTTTGCGCAGTGATCAGCAGTTACCGAATCTATTTTGAGTGTGTGAGCTTTCGTTACTGTGCTGTGTTGTTTGCTTTACTCTAGATTTAGCCCATTTCTTTTAGGAACGAGATCCAAACTAAGCGATATTAGACCAAGACTTAATCAAAAGTCGATCTCGTTACCCGAGCTTTCTGCTTCTCGTCTAATCCTAAAGTCTGGAGTGGTCACGCTTTCGTCTCCGGTTCATCTGGTTTCTTCTACTAAGTTTAGTTGCCAATGAAAACATACATTTACTTACACGCCAATCTTTAATCCTGACGTTCATCTCGGAAATCCCAGTTTTAATCTTGGGAAACCCGACTTTAATGTGGTGAAACTCGACTACAATCCTAGGAAAAACCAACTTTAATCTGGGGAAACCCGATATTAATTTTTGAATTCTACTTTAATGTTACAAAGTAAAAGCCGGAAAGTAAACAAATATACATTAAAACTCAAGTTTTACGTTGTAGGTATATAACATACCACAAGTGATTTTTAAGTTTAATTCATCCGACTATAATCGCAAGACTCGCGAATTAAATTTTGAGAATCCAAACTTTTTCCTAAGGAATCCCGACAACCCTATAACCTCTAGAAAGAAGGTAGAGATTTTTTTTTTACACAATAATTCAGGCTTCACCCAAACTTTTAGTGACGCACAGTGTGAAGGAGAAGAAAGGATAATGCTAGTATGTATCTGTCTAACTGTCTGTACCCACGATATATCCTTAATATCCTTAATAATATTATCCTTAAACCTATATCCTAGTCATTTCAAATTTTCTACAAACATTCTAAATGTGTCTAAAACGTAAGTCCCTAAATCATAAGTGCCTAAATCAATAAAATTGGGAAAGGGTTTGAGAATGTTGGGTCTCAGATAAAAAAAAAAAAAAATCATAAAGAATAAGACAGCATCAACCAGACATTAACATTGTTTGTTATTCAGGGAAATTAGTTAGATTCAGGAGTACATAAAGGAGTACATAAAGTTCCATCCAAAAGAAACTCATTATTATGTTATTATTAATAACAACTAAAAGACTTGACACATAAAATAACCCCTAAAAGTACATATCATTTCAGTTGCGTTTTATTCTGTAGCCCTTCCACACTGTCGCAAACACGAATACTGTATAGCCAACGACGTACACGAAAGAAATGAGCTGGGTTAAAATTTAGTTTCAAAGAAATAAGTCGGAGTGAAGTTTCAAAAACATGCTCCAGACTAAAATTCAGTTTCAGTCCAGCTCAATACTTTGAAACTGAATTTCCTTGAAGTGAACCGGATTAAAATGCATTTTCAAGGAAATGAATGAGTTAAGACTAAAATGGAGTTTCAAGAAAATGAGCCAAACTAAAATGCAATTTCGATGAAATGAGCCAGACTAATACGCAGTTTCAAGAGAACGAGCTGGACTAAAATGCAGTTTCTGGGGAAATAAGCTGGACTAAAGTGCAGTTTCAAGGAAACGAACGGGATTAAAATGCAGTTTAAAGGAAATGAACTGGATTAAAATGCACTTTCAAGGAAATAAGACCGGCTAAAATGCAATTTCAAGAAATGAACCAGACTAAAATGCAGTTTCGAGAAAATGAGCCAGACTAAAATGCAATTTCAAGGAAATGATCTGGAGTAAAATCCAGTTGCAAAGAAATGAGCCAGACTAAAATGCAAGTAAGTGTTATCACCGTAAAGCGGGACTAATAAACAGTTTCTAGGAGATCAGCTGGACTTAAATGCATTTTCAAGAAAATGAAGTGCAGTTTCGGCCATTATGTGACGGAAGCGATGGAAAAAGCACCAAATCAATCAGCACCCCCTGTTGGCAGACAATGTCAATATTAACCTGATTTAAATTACCTTAGGCCTACCTAAAATTTTCTAAGCAATGGAAGTCAATCGTTCTTTTTGCTTTTGGGATTGCCAAGCAGGATCGAGAATTGAAACTAAAAATCTTGAAACTGAGTTAGAACAGAACTCAAGGCATTCAACCTATTCTTAACAATTGAAAACGACGTGGCGTGTGTACAGGGCACGGCAGAAGGGTGCAGAAAATGCCCTTATTGTAAAAAAAAAAATGGCCTCTTTGTGCCGACTTGGGGTGCGACGACGAAAGGACCTAAAGGCCTAAACAAGGCCTAATAACGTCTAAAAAAGGTAAGATAAAGGGTTATAAGAAAGGGGAGAAAATGGTAAAGAGAGAAAAAAGAAGGTCCCCTGTTTAAAAATTCACTGTGCCCTTTTTATTGACTAAAAGTTGCCCCTGCCCCTCTCGGGAGTCTGTGCAGTGCACGCTGCTGCAAAAAATTCTTGAGTTTGTTGAAATCTCTTCGTTCTAAGAATTTGGACCGATCCATTAGTTCGAAACCGGCGAGAAAATTGGCGACCAACTCTTAACTCGAGTTGCTTGGCAATTTGTTTGCTGACGGTGATACTTCATTCGCCACTTCCATCGATGTCTGAAAATGTTATTTACACCAAGTAACACAAAGGTTCTTTTTTTTGGCAGTCACTCATCCTGACAATAATTTCCGTTCGCTTTTCTTGGAAAAATGTAGTTGTGTCAATTGCCTACCATGTTGCCCATGTGACTAAAAGGCACGCCCGTGGTGCTTGACCTCAGTGCCAGAGTTGTGCAAGGTCGATGCGGTCAATTATGGTTCCAGGAATTTATGGATCTCGGAACTTCAAACCCCCTCCCTTCCCACCGACCACCACCCCAATTCTTCCAGTCCGATAGGTGTGCTTCCAAAAATTGTTTTTCGTTTTATTCTTACATGAGACTGACGTAGACTCGAGTTGGTTTCAGCTCGACAGCCACTGTAATCCCAACCCTGCGATCTCTAAAAGGCCAGAAACATCTGTAGAAGATATGAAGCGGTGAAGTTTTTGATATCTTAAAACCGAAAATAAACTCTTAGAAACTAAAGGGAAGCAAGTAGAAAATGAGATCATGAAAACGTGGGGGGCAAAAACCGAAATTGTACACCAACGCTATTAGCATATAGCAACGCTATATACTATAGCATATTTTTTGTCTTTATCTACTAATATTCTTCAAACATTCAAGCGGTATTTTGTAAAAAGAGGTCGAAAGATGGGTGGGCGTTTGAATGCTTAGAAACTTGAATAAAAGATGAGGATTATATGGGAAGACTACATAAAGTTTGCATTCTCAAGAGACAAAAACAATACAAATTTTTTTGTATTGAATGCAAACTTTATGGAGTCGACCCATAATCCTTAGGCTATCTTTAATTGAGGTCGAAAGGCGTATTTATGCGTGCACTGATATCGCTTTGCATTCTTGCAGCTATAAGCTAGAAATCATTCCAACATGGTGACGATCATGAGCTCTGCCGGTTCGCAACAAACACAGTCAATAATGAGAGTTCAGCAGCGAGCGGCAAAATTGTTTCGTCAGGAGGAATCCTTCACCTTATTGTCATGGATTATACGACTGAAATTATTAACCCCAAACGATATCGGATGTAGCTATACCCGGCACCTATCCCACGTTATACAACGGCAACGGTGCCTTTACCATTGCGAGTGAACTCAGCTACTAGAAAGAAAACCAAGATCGCTGTGTAAATAAATAAACTGTCACAGCAAGACTTCTCTAACAAACAACAATTCTTTAACTTTTAGTACTTTCAACTTTTGCTTTTTTAGGGTTTGTGGGATTTTTTTTGCGTTACTTCAGTTCCAAAAATAAAACCTAAATGTTTTTTTTTTATGTTATTGTCACAGCATTTTGTGTGTATGTCTGGGAAGGTAATTAACGGAATAGCTGCGTATTTTATTTATTCTTAGGCCTTCATGGACAAAAGTGGTAAAGAGGAACGCATAAGTCAATGAATTCTTGTAAATGAAGGGCGGTGCTAAACTCTCATCAGGATAACAAATTAAGAAAAGGTGGAAGTGAGGGGGATGATTTTCATCCAGAAGGAACTGGTCGCTGTCTCTAAACCACTAACGGTGTCAAGATGTCCGTATGTCCTTACAACGTAGTTTATAGCCAGCTGAGATATAGCCAGGTGAGGACCAATCGGACAGGGCCAGGAAGGAAGTTGCGGATGTCCACACATAAGCAGACATTCTCTTCCCAGTCCAGAACCGTCTAGAAGATTCCAGATGCCCGTCGTCAATGAAGACGGAAGTTGCTACTACCCTAGCAACAGCATCCAAGTGTTTTGGGGTTCCAAATGGACCCCTTTACTGACTTAGCTGCCTTCTGTGAAGGAGTGCAAACCCCCATTTTTGTTTAAATTTAAACCCAAGCCTAAAATGTAATTGCTATCAGTATTTATTGTGGGAATAAATACCCTTGTTTAATTACAATCTACGTTTCTTATAGCCTATTTCGATCCATG
>JAHWFP010112918.1:0-18618 GCA_023313725.1 Lithobius niger
TGATAACGTCAGATACCATAAAAAGTACCCACACTTTCAAAGATTTTCTTTTTCCCCAAGAATACTCTTAAATAGGTTACGGGCCAAAATAGGCAGAAATGGCTATTTTGGTCTATATTTGATGTTAAATTATATACCCATAGTTTTGAACAAAAATTAAATTACTTTTAATTACAGCATTGTTTATATGGTTTCTGAGAATATGAAATAAGATAACATTAAAATTAAATCTTAAATCAATCAAATCTTCATTTTTGCCTTTTGCGCCATTCTGCCCATCGATGTACATTGTTAAACTTGAAGACCTTTGTGGCACCTTAAGACATGACCTCAGAGTGGCAAAATTTTATGTGTCGGTAGTGATGCTAAAAGGCAACTTTTACGCACTATTATATTACTAATTTCGACAATTTTATTTTTTCATTCCAACTTACAGCCCATGTTTCAAGCACTGGCTGTACAACAAGAACAAAGGAATGGTTACATAATGAAAATAGGCCTACATGGAATTCGAGTACATGTCGTGGCAGTTTTCTTTCTTTATCAGATTTGTACAGCTTGTGTCCATTTTTTAATGATGAATATCTGCTTCGTTAACCCTTTCCTTGCGATTTGTAATTTATTAAGACTTGGCAAAAGATATATAAAGATTTACGATGAGGGTAAACCCGTTGGGTGGGGGCAGGTAACAATTTTTGGATAAGTGTAGAAGCCAGCCGATCGGCTCATTCATACGCAATACCTACCCATTAAAAATGACAATGCGTTAAATATTAATGTCTCACCTTTATATTCTCCTTCATGTAATGAGAGAAGTTTTCTACATAAATTTTAAAAAATAGGGCAAACTCTCGTTGGACGTCATTTCTTCGACCTAGAACATGGAAAGAAAACTTTGGTCTACAGCTTTTAATTCTATAATTCGTTATTAAAGAAATGCAACATTTACCCCCCAAAGGCTCGACATGAAAATTTGGACTAAATATTTAGGAACTGTTGTTAAAAAAAATGGAAAAAGACGACGGCAAAGAAGAATAAAAAAATATCAATAAACCTTCATGTGTACCCATCCTCAAGAAGTAGCTTATACTTTTGACTTGCCGTGTTTGTCAGGTGGCCCACTAAATATGAAAATGCTGTATGAGTGTTCGTGAAGTTTCCTGGTAACTACATCATTACTATCACAGTGCACTAGCCAACCTGTAACTATGGTAACAATGAGCAGCTCCAGGTCACAGGCTCCTAAGCCTACAACTAGAGAGAGGAACTGAACAGTCAGGTGGTTTTTACTGAACGACCTGGACGAATGGTGGACACTTCTTTTTGCTGCTGTGTGTGACGTGTGTGAAATGCTTTGTCCGAGGAGGTGGTAGCCAAGAACAATGTTTATGTTTTTAAAGAAGGCTAACATTGAATGCGAGGAATGTAACCTATGATTTCACTTAACCCATGTACTTTTTATTTTTTTTACCCAGGTTTTACACCCATGTATTATTTTTCCCCCTTTCAATGATGTACGTTAGCGGTGTCAATGATACCCTATATATTCCTTTCCTTAATTGAAGAATTTTTTATTATTATTATTAGAGTTATTAAGTTTCCAAAGCCTGCATAACGGCTTTAGAGCACTAGTACAAAATATGCTTGCAAAACACAAAATTAGAAACAATATTTACAAAGGTCAGATGCGTGAATGTAGCAAAAAAAAAAACATCCAGGGCGATAATACAACAAAAAACACAAAAACAACGTATATTAAACCAACAATGGTACAGAATGAATTTGGATGCAAACTTAAAGACTATTATGTTCCAAAAATTTTAAAAATATTAATAAAGAAATATGGAGAATTGAAAAACTTGGGAGTTAAAAAAGAAAATACGTAGCTGGCTACTTACTAATTAAAATGTAGAGTTTAATTATTTAATGTAGAATTTAAAAGGGAAAGAAAAATGGTGAATACGAAAAAAAAAAATAATGGTCGGTGTTGTTTTGTTTTATTTTTATTTTCCCATCTCTATTCTGTTATAAACGTCATGTTTTTCACATCATCTTGTGTTATGAATTTATTATATTAGTTATATTTTTCTCAAAGTATTATGATTTTTTTTCTTGCCATTTCTCATTTCTTTATATTAATTTTTGTTAGATATAATGATTTTGTAGTTTTGTTGAACTAAAAGCCCACTACACACGAGCCATGGCTTCGTATTGGTTAATGTATACACTATGGAAATATTAGGAAAAAAAATACTTAAGACCAAAACAACCATGTATAACCACTTGACAAATAATAATGAAGTCTTTTAATGTACGGCTGGACTTGGCTTTACCATGAGGCTGGTTAAATCGTACATTTAGCCAAAATTACAGGTGGTTTTTTTCCATTGTAAATACTGTTTGTTTTAGCATATTTTATACCTGTGATCAAGTGCCTGTACAGTGCAAGGCTTTACGAAATTGAGTCACAATTTCTTAAAACGCAGCATGAAAAACCCGTCTAACTTCTCGGTTTCTGCAGTCGATTTTCCGTAACCTTGCTCTTCCATTTAAAATTTGAATTGTATGCCTTATTACACCATCTATTCTGCAGTATTAACGCCGCAATCTCGAAAATACAAACATGTGCAACATTAGCACTATAAAAATGGTATCGGGCAAATAAGAAATGCGTCGGCCGTAGTATATCAAGACGTAGGACAGATTGTAAACATATGAATTTCACTCTTACCATCGTTGTTGAGAATTCCCTTTCTACAGATGATGAGCGGCCCAGACAGTCCTGAATTCGTATCGTTATTGGGGTCCACACCCGACAGGTACATCCATGTGATACAGTTGAAGTCATCCTTGGAAGGACCCGCTCTTTCAGGTACCTTCCATTCATAAGTAAACGTTCGTCCTGGAGGTACCAAACCGCCATCTTGTCTCCTGCTTGACGTGCCATCATTATAAGTGGTACCTGTACGGGTGTGAGGAAAACTTGCTGATACAAACTGTTTATAGCATCTTTATCAATTCCAAATTAAACTAGCAACAAAACTTACAAATGCAAGTGATTACAACTCAAAGAGTACAAACAATATCAACTACCCTCTGAAGTAGTACATTAGTTGATAGGCCTACTACTTGAAGCAAAGAATTGTTTTGCTAATTAGTGTTTAAAGCTAATTTGAGATTGCTCATGCTGGTGAGCAAAATGCCTTGGTAATTAGCGACTATTTATAGATAGTAGGCTTATTGCTGGTTTAAAATTGGGGAAAATTTGTTAATCTAGAGTTTTTGAAAACAAACTACAGTATTGGACTGAAGAAAGGTAAACTACGGGACAAAGAATGCGTGAACACAGAGGTAATTTGTGCAGTCCTGAGTAAATTCTGGCTTTATATTTAGGGCAACAAAGTATTTCTTGATTACACGTTGCAGCTAGAGAAATACAAGAGACCACGTACTCACTACAACCTCAAAAATTGCAGCTGAAGAGAAGCACTCATTCAAATGCAAACAATAAAGCTGAAGAGAAACACTCATTCAAATGCAAACAATAAAGCTGAAGAGAAACACTCATTCAAATGCAAACAATAAAGCTGAAGAGAAACACTCATTCAAATGCTAACAATGCAGCTGAAGAGGACACACACATTCAAATGCAAATAATGCAGTTGAAGAGGACACACTCATCAACCCTCAAACAATGAACCTGAAGTGCACGCACCCAAAGGTTCAAAAGTTCAAAGCGTTTAACGAGCATTAACCACTACTGGTCATGTGCCCGAAGACCTAAGGCCCTATGTCTGCAGCAGCCGCACTCTCTCTAAGCCAAACAATGTAGCTGAAGAGGACACACACATTCAAATGCAAACAATGCAGCTGAAGAGGGCACACACTCATCAAAGCTCAAACAATAAAGCTAAAAAGCAACGCATTCTCTGTCAAAGTCAAACAATGCAGCTGAAGAGGACACATACATTCAAAGTCAAACAATGCAGCTGAAGAGGACACATACATTCAAATGCAAACAATGCAGCTGAAGAGGACACATACATTCAAATGCAAACAATGCAGCTGATTAGGGCACACACTCATCAAAACTCAAACAATAAAGCTGAAATGCAACGCATTCGATTGTGATTTTATTTACTTTTTTTTATTTACTAGAGCCTATAGACCTTGTGTCATGCGCTCCATCTACAAACCTAAGACTACTTAAAATTACGACCTAACCTAATCTGAAGCTTACTTCCCATAACAACATCAACGAGATTGTGCCATTACAACTTATAAAACGCAACCAAGCCCCAAATCAGCAAGTCCATCCCCTGTCTTAACTTAACTCCAACTGGACACAATGATCCAGCACCACTTCCACCTCGGCTCCCACTGTAGGGACTCCTTCCTATTCTTGGTCCATTTCACCACCACCACCGCTTTCACCTAGGACTGCATTACTGTCTTCACCCTCTTCACTCTCGTCCACGTCATGGCCACATATCTTCGCCTTTTGTGTACATGGGGAGGTGGCCATACGGGGACGCTTCTTCGACCTCTTCCCTCTTCCTTGAACCGTCCATTCTTCCTGACTTCGACACTGAACCAGCGAGCTCTGACCAGGTACCTCGTTCCGAACCTCTGAAACAGCTTGGACCACAGGTTCAACATCCACCGTGGCTCCCTCATCCTTCCGCTCGGTGCCCCCGCCACTCTGGTGCACTTCTGGATTCCCTCTTCCCCGCAGATGATGGCACAAAGTATCTCTGGGCATTGCTACCCGACACGACGCACAATACACTTTCGGGCAAAACCTACGAACGTGGCCACGCGTTTGACAATTAAAGCAACGGGGTACCCTGTCCGCAATCACCAGAAGCGCCGGCACACCCTTCACTCCCACCACCTCTGGAACATCATCCAAGAACACCGCATCCTTTAATCTCAAGACAACACTGTAAACACCGGTGCGGCAGTGCTTGCAGTCCCTCTGTGGTATGGTACTCGAACTTGTGATTCATCACAGTGCCGTAATCCAACAACGCCTGCCCTACCTCTGCTGCAGTGGTTTCCAAGGGCAACCAATGAACCCGGATCCGCACCAATCGTTCGTGCAGGTCAAAAATTTCAGTCTTGGATCCATTCAAAAAAACCGCCCGACGCCTCTTCACTGCTTCTTTTGCTGCAGACGAGGCGAACGTAACTTGAAACACATTATTGGCTCTCAGCCAACACAGTCCAGTAATTTCTGCAAGACTCACAATACCAGCCAGTGCATCCCGCAGATGATTGGAGAAGTAAGGCTTGCCCGCTTGGTCAGCAATAAATACGAGCGACGTCTCCATCTTAAAGTTCGACAAGCTGCCCTTATACATTTTCCTCAGCCACAACAAATCCCTACAGTACTGGTCCTGGTCAAATTCTCCACCTCCGTCAGCACTGGTTGGCAGCTGCCCATACTCATGGTCTCCACTAGCACTAGCAACTTCCGCATAGGAGACTCCCTTAGTCGGAGAAGAATTCTCTTGCCCTTTGTCATCATTGTTACTCACGACGTCACCCTCATTGTTCACCACACCCAATTGTTCTGCGCCATTTTCCCCCACCATTTCTGCATTTTTCACCGTACTTTCTCGGGCCAGTCCATAAAGTTCCCAGTCCAATGCACCGATTCCCTGCTCCATGGCAAGCTGCAGTAGGACTTCGTATTTCTCGTCAGCCACTAAACCTGTGATAACGTCCTGGTGCTGCACTAAACCCTTGCGTTTCAAGCCAAGCAAAAACCTCTTCACTTGTTCCGCCATCTTGCATCTTGTTCCAACGCATTCTCTGTCAAAGTCAAACAATGCAGCTGAAGAGGACACATACATTCAAATGCAAACAATGCAGCTGAAGAGGCCACACACATTCAAATGCAAACAATGCAGCTGAAGAGGGCACACACTCATCAAAACTCAAACAATAAAGCTGAAATGCAACGCATTCTCTGTCAAAGTCAAACAATTCAGCTGAAGAGGACACATACATTAAAATGCAAACAATGCAGCTGAAGAGGACACATACATTCAAATGCAAACAATGCAGCTGAAGAGGACACATACATTCAAATGCAAACAATGCAGCTGAAGAGGGCACACACTCATCAAAACTCAAACAATAAAGCTGAAATGCAACGCATTCTCTGTCAAAGTCAAACAATGCAGCTGAAGAGGACACATACATTCAAATGCAAACAATGTAGCTGAAGATAACACACACTCATCCAAATAACGCAGCTAAAGAGTGCACAGTCATCCAATCTCAGCACAGTACAGCTGAAGAGTTGCTTAGGTCAGTGGTTCCCAACCTTTTCTACAGTATTCCTCCCTATTGGGACTAACAGGCAATGTTGCCCCCCTCCCAAAAAAAATCTGCGTAATTTTTTTTCCACTACGATGAGGCAGTGTTGCCACGTGAGAACAAAAAATGTCTAGAATGGCTGTAGGTTGCAAAAAAAAATCGGTAGATATTTAAAAATAAAAATTTCGCCTTCCTCATACAATATTTACATCTTTTGTTACAAATAGTTAAAAATTAAAAAAAATCATCACTGATCTTTAGGGCGCGTTTACGCGTCGACTCGCCTTTGCATTCTCGCAGCTAGATGCTAGAAACCATCTGAAATTCCAATTTAGCGGCAATTTTAGCTCCGCCGTTCTCGCAACGAAAACAGTCAATTACGTGAATTCAGAAAGGACTGGGAAATTGTTTCGTCTGGTGGAATTCTGTGTCTTATTGTCGACTGATTATAAGATTGTAAGCATTTACCACGTCAACGACTCCTTGCCAGCGCGATTAAAGTCTGGCTGCGAGAATTCAAAGGCGATTCGTTGCATAAATGGGCCCTTATAGTACGGCGCCAGCAGCAGCTTGTGCCTCCTCTGCAGTTGCTCCGCGCCTCCCCAGGGAGGCCCACCTCACCGGTTGGGAAACGTGGGCTTAGTTAACCTCGTGTAGTAGGCAAAGAGATGTAGCTTCCAAGAGATGGACCTAAATTGGCCAGAAATGCAATAAAAGCCCCTTAACACTGATGTTTGCATACTTTCTTAATTACCTTCATTTTGCTTGTCATACATAACACCATGTGGCATGATAGAATAGTTGTACGTGGCCATATTCTTGAATACCACTCTCAGTCGTTCACCAACTTCTGCCTTGATCATTGGGCCAATAACTCCCAGGTGATTTTCGCTTAATTTTCTTTTCTTCTGTTGGCTGAAGGTTTCATCTGTGTATTCTCTATACATGGCTTTGGTATACTTCTGCCCGATGTGTTCATCGTCTTTTGCATACGTAATTTTGCTTGTACTGCAACCAAAAAACATATCTTCCTATTAATAGCATAACGTTTCAACTGACAATCGCTTTTTAGTTATATTTTGCTGCAGCTTCCAAAAATAAACAACGGTGAAAAATACTCTTATTTTTGACTATTTGCTAACTAGGTGGATGTCTTGCATGAGCAGCACTAACGAATCTCTAACAGCTTCTTCAAAATATGAACTGAAAAGAAACTCACAACACTGAAAACATCACCTGTCATTTCCCTCGCACCATCAAACGTTCCAGGCCAAATCAAACAAAAAGCACTTCAGAGGCTACAGTAACATAAATCGAACTTTAAATGTGAAACACACACGCAACTCCATTTCTCCGTGCCACAGGACGCAAACCAAACATTTCAGAAACAAACATTCATTTCGGAATTCTGAACTACTGCACATGGTCAGTTCAACCATATGCACTGCCCCCAAATTTCCCCCCAGTTCATAATCACATTAAACCCGATGTAGTTAAATTCAAAGAACACATTGAATTTACTAAAAAAAATTGGAGTTCACACTTTTCGCCCACCAGAGATGTTGCAGCAAACAACGAGATCGTGAAAATTGCAGACCATGTGCCTTCTTTCCCAACTTCACAGTGCTTCCAGTTTTGGTGTCATGGCCTTCTGGCTAGGTGCACGTAAAACACCAAAAAAAGTGATGGCCTTCAGGGTGACTGTACGTCAACCACCAAAAAAGTGTTTCCAGATTTGGTGTCGTGGTCTTCTGGCTGGGTGCACATCAAACACCAAAAAAATGCTTCCAAATTTGGTGTCGTGGTCTTCTGACTGGGTGCATGTCAAACACCAAAAAATGCTTCCATATTTGATGTCATGGTCTTCTGGCTGGGTGCACGTCAAACACGAAAAATGTGCTTCTAGTTTTGGTGTCATGGCCTTCAGGGTGGCTGTACGTCAACCACCAAAAAAATGCTTCCATATTTGGTGTTATGGCCTTCTGGATGGGTGCACATCAAACACCAAAAAAATGCTTCAATATTTGGTGTCATGGCCTTCGTGCTGGATGCAGGTCAAACACCAAAAAAGTGCTTCCAGTTTTGATGTCATATGGCCTTCAGCAGAGAAACGTGCCTGTGAAAGAACGTTAAGGCACAAACAAAATTATAATTGACGTATTACCAACATCGAACGATTAAACAGGATGGAAAGCCAAATGGGCCAAGAAGTATTTGGACTAAAATGTCTTGAGTTAAGTTAAAAGCCAACAAGTGCAATAAACATTTACACAATAACGTTTCACAGAAATCATTCTCCGTCATCAGGTTCACAATAAAAACACTTAAAATTCCATGGTAGTGTATTGCCGAGCCACTCCAATAGTCTAATTTAAAAGGAGGAGCCCATTCACGGTCACACAAAATGAAGTTTTATTTTAATTTAATTTAATTTAATTTAATTTAATTTAATTTTATTTTATTTGTTTTATTTTGTGTGAGCCGAAATGGACTCCTCCTTTTAAACTAGAGTGACTCGGCCATGGAATAAGTGTTTTTATTGAAACCTGAAGAACGGAGAATGGTTTCTCCGAAACGTTATTGTGTAAATTTTTGCTGTAAGTGTTCACTTTTAAGTTAACTCAATCACGCAAACGTGCTATTTTTAAAATAATCAGCTTGGCTTGGCTTGGCGGTAGGGCCCTTGGTTCAAAGGCCGTGTGATCAATTCCCCACCTGGCTTTTAAGTCCAAAAGTGAACGTATATAAGTTTTCATCTGCATTTAGTTAATCGAATGATTACAACTTATTTATGCGTCTGGTCATTAATACCATCATCTATACTAGAGAGAGAATCTTGAAAAATCCGTGAAAAAACCTTTCTCCCTTCCAATTTCCCTTCCCTCGTTAATGGGTGTGTAAAGGGGCCTCCAAAGATGTGTGACTAGGGCCTCTAATTGCCAAAATCTGGGTTAGCCTTAAGTACAAAAATAGAAATGATTTGCATTTTGCTACTTACTCATCCTCAGTGAGCAATTTTCCTGTGACCGGATGAATGTCACTAAAAGGGGCATAATCCCAAACATCTTCTACGGCAGCAATATAGTAAGTTCGCGTATTCACTTGTTTGGAGGAGGCCTCTTCCTTGTAATGGCACGGTTTTGGTTTTCCGCCATTCGAGGTTTCTTGGCTTCGGTCTTCTCTGCCATGAGAAACGCTTTCTTCCGATTGTGAATGATTTTCTTCAAAATTTTCGTGGCTTGTTTTGTTTTTTCTACATTTTTTTCGACAGTCTTTAACGACATACTTGACTATCATGCCGTTTGCATAGCAATCGTCAGTTTGGTCAGCGATTTCCCACGTACCTAACAAAACAAGTTGGGAGTAAAAGACGCGTTAGCATTTGTAATATGTCAGCAATAAACATTGTGATAACGAAGACGTTTTGGGCTTTAAAGATACGTTACATTGTGTTTGTGGTGAACAATGACCCCTGTATGCACGACCATGCCATAATGTGAAATTCTCGGTAAATATTTGTTGACATTTTTGTTACATTCGTCTCTTTGAAAGCACCACACTAGTGCATTTTGCTTAGTAACGGTGCCGAAATATAAGAGTGTGTTTTAATTTGCAAGTGCGTCCGGCTTCTCTCTCCATCAAAGTAAAAACAGGCGTAATCGTTATTCTTGGAAACGAATTAGAAGCTAATGTACAAATAAATTTGGACACGTAATAGCACGCGCGTTCTCCTTGCAACTAATATTTACACTTCTTACACAAATTTAAGTCGCAGACAATTCTTACACAAATTCAGCGAGTACACCAACCTTATGTCTTCACGACTTTTTTTTTTTAATAAAATGTTAATTTATTGTTTTTGTTTTAATCTTAGTGTATTGTTGTGCTATGTGCTGAAATTCAAAAGGAATTCATCCTAAAGCCATCTAATACGCCATGATAGCTAATAGACTCAAACAGAAGAGCGTACTATGGATCCTGTGATCAGCAATATCCTGCTAGATTCGCTCCAAGATCCTATGCAGGATCCGACAAGAACTTATGCCACAATCTTGCAGGACCTTACAGGATTTTGTAAGTTTTGTTCTTCCTGTCATAATTTAAAGGATCTTGGAAGAACTTAAAGGATTATTATTATTCAGGTCATTATTCAGCTCATTATTCAGGACTTAAGGTTATTATTATTAAAGAATCCTACAAGTTCTTGGAAGGATCGCCACATGGAGAAGAAGGAAGGATATAATTTAAAGGGAAGTGCACCTCAACACACGAGACACATAAGATATGACTATTGCTTAGCAGTGCTTATGATAATTACAGTTTTGACATTGCTGCGAGAAATAATCCGGATAACAATGCTAATTACAACGAAAATAGAATTCACGAGAAACCTTTGCTACAGGGCAAACAAAGGCACGGGTCTGGTTCGTTTCACAGACAATCACTTCACAGACGCTCATTTCACAGACACGATCATTTCACAGCCACTCGTTTCACAGACACGATTATTTCACAGACACGATCATTTCACAGACACGATTATTTCACAGACACCCATTCTACTATCACCATCATTTCACAGACATTTTCAAAAACCTTTTTTTCCACTGCTGCGTCATAGGTGTGTAGTCTTAGTGAAATGGTTTAACTAAACCTGTGTATCAGACGGCGTACTGCATTAAGAGGCTGGGGAATTCTCAACTCACCTCCCTTATTTCCTCCCACTATGTGGTCAGTTATTCAGAATGTGATGCCTCGCACATAAAAACAATGCTGAAGTCTGGCATCGCCGCTGGGATGTTTTGATTGGGCAAGGACATGTTAGTATGCAGACAATTGTAAAAGTGGTACAGAAGGAGCAACGCCAAGTGGACTTACTTGAATGTGGAAGGTATAAATTTGCTTCCACTACTGAAGCAAAATTCATTCTAGCCAAACACAACTAATAATATACTATTCAAGGCTCATAATAGCCTTCTGAAAATGAATGGTAATGGGTTCTAGACTAGGCAAGCACAACTTGCAACTATCCCCTTTGTTACCCCTGCCCTCCAGAGGTCTTGCAATTTGCGCATACTTCCTTTGATTTATCTTTACCCCAACCTATTTCCCCAAATATTTGAAACATCACGACCGGTCCCTAACTGCCGAAGATTAAAAAAATACCACATAAAATGCTTTCAGTCAACAAAGGCTATTACAAAGTTTAAAAAAGGGATTAAAAAGTCTCTGAAGTGATCGTGTCTGTAAATTGACTGTCTGTGAAATGAGTGTCTGTGAAATGATTGTCTGTGAAATGATTGTCTGTGAAATGATCGGTTCCCAAATGGCACATGTAAATGCTCTCAACCACGAGAGCCACGCTGCTAAAGCCCGGACATGGGTCTCCAGTGTTACACAATTTGTGCGTTATGCTTTGACCAGACTGGCTAAAATCTGACTATGTGAAGTGAGATGATACACCAAAGGCATAAACATTGATTAACAAATACTACTTCAGCTATTCATGACTGCAGTGATTTTGATGTTGTTGGTATGCTGTAACACGTCAAAGGGGCAATGTGGCTTGATGGTTAGCATGACCGTCATGCCAGAGGTCCAAGGTTCGAGTCCGCCTCAGCCACCCCTAGCATTTTCGGGTGGTGAAGGGCCACGTGATATCTCGTTCTCACATCGATTGTAACATGTAAGAGAACCTAAGGTACACAGTTGCATAGAAATTCTTACAAAGTCCTCTGAAAGTAGCAAGCTAGAGAACGGAGTAAAAACACACTTACCAACGTTGTCTGTTACCATGAACAAATTTCTAAATTCATCCGGTATGAGCGTAACGGTGTCCTTTCGGTTCCCCGTAGTAATGAACGTATTTCCATGGAAAAAAGGGGCGTGGAGGTCATTTAGAGCAGTTCCACCGGCTGAGACATACCAGTTGACTCTGTCCCCATTGCACATAGCTGGCGAGTGCATGTTGCCCCACGCGTATCCATTAATGGCTGAAAATAAAGGCATATAGGTTACAGCAGGAAAAATAAATTTACTATAAAACTACAAAGCCGTTACGCCCAAGACGAAAGCCAGGCATGGCCTGTCTCGACCCAGTCACTAGTTCACACATCACAAACGATCCACATCAGAAACCCTGATTGGAAAACACGTTTTCAGGTACTATTTGAAGTCAGGTCTCGCCACCAACCCTGCTACCATGTTCTTATGTGGGAGGTGATGGAAGTCAAGTCACGACTGTAGATCAACTTACTGATGGATAGTCGAGTGACGGATAGTCGAGTGATGGATAGTCGAGTGATGGATAGTCAAGTGATGGATAGTCGAGTGTTGGTTGGCGTTAGGTCTTGAGCCCCGACACCAACCTTGATCTACGTTCTTGTAGGGAAGACGTAACAGGAGTTAGGTAGTGACTGTAGAACAACAATTCAACGCTGCCAACACTGTTGGTTAGTCAGGTGCTGGATGGAGTCAGAGCTTGAGCCCCGACGCAGACAACAACTTATGTGGGAAGGGACAGGCGTCAAGTTGGGACTAACTATAGAAGAAAATATATTACCTGCACAATAAAGCTACATATTTTACAATACAACTATATTACCTGTAAATATAAGAAATAGAAAATATGGTGCATGACATAATAAAGCAACCACCCAAGATAACAAACTAAGAGAAGAATGTCTCAAAACGCGATTTGAAGCCATTAAGTAATGGAGTGCAAACAACAAAATTTGGAAGGGAGTTCCAGGCAGACACCCCATATGTGATGATAGCAGAGTTTAGTCTGAGAGATGGAGAAACTGATGCAGATGTTAGAATAGGGATTGAAAAAGAGGGTTGTGTTCCCACCAAGAAGATGGTGAGTATGCTGATAAGCAAGGATGACGTCACCACGATGAAATAGATCGAGAATGGCATTAAGACGAAGCATGCGTAAGCAGTCAGGGATGGGCAAAGATTGGATGGTGTGTCACCATTTATTATTACACCACATTTGTGACGGCAGATTAGTAAATTATGATTTAAAACAATGGGTCCATCCTGTCAACAGCTAGCGATGACAAGTGCCAGCAATAATGACGAACAAATTACCAGACTCCTGATGAGCTGTGAATTTTATCGTCTTTATAGCTGGTAATTTTGTCATCGTTAACTGTTCACAATGTTGGCTCCATTGTGTTTCGCTGCTGTGTATAAGAACATTCCAACGTGGTCAGCATTAACAGCCAATAAAGAATAAAATAATGTTAAAATGAGAGAGTGGAAGAGGAGAAATGAGAGATAATGAAGACAGGGCAGCAATGTTGCAAGTTGTGGTAAGAGAAATGAGATCTAATGGGACTTAAAAGCACTGATGGGAACTGGTTGATGTTGACGTTATCTTCTAATGAACACGATGTTCGGGCTCCAGCGTGGAAGCTTCATAACTGGCTTCATAACGAAATTTATTATATAAATACTGCACGTCATAATTACATAGCCTCATCCAATGTGCAGAAATTACTATAATTGCTGAGTGAATTCTGCTGGTGTATTCCATAGAAAAAATATAGGAGTACCTTATTTTTTTTTTATCAAAAAGGCTGACAAGTCTACAAATCGAAAAACGAGTTCCACTGTGCATATTTAAAACACGATTTAGTCTCAAATGGCAAAAATTTAGTAAAGGTACGTTGCCAAATTTGTTGTATACTTGCACCTGTTCTCCATACGAGACTTTGGCAACACTAATGAAATTAGCATTTAGCTATCGTTCAGATGTACGCTTTCAGTTCGGCTTAGTATGTTATGTGACATGTATTATACATGTGTCCATATATATAAAAGGGAGTTTCCGTCCAAAAATATCACACCGAATTAAGCAAAAACTGTAGGTTGTTAGGCCATGCAAAGTTAAAAAAGTGGTTCTCGGGCACAGAAAGTTGAAAATTGATTAGGGATGAGGCTTTTTAAAAAAAACTTTTAACACATTTTGTGGTAAAAAGAAACCTTTTTCATACTTAAGATCATTTTTATTGGATGAACAAGTCGTGACTGTCAAAGATGTGTTTTATGTCTTCAAATAGTTGACTTACACTTAAATCCAGCTTAAAATTCCGCAAATTTCAGCTTAAAATTCCAGCTTAAAATTCCGCTTAAAATTCCTGTAAATTTGTTGTCCCGCATTGAGTTTGCACCGTTACAAACGCCATCCTGAATTACCATTTTGTAGTTTTCAGAACTAAAATAAGCGTGTATGTCGTGACACATTCGTCTTCGGAAAGCAATCCATCCAAATAGTGGTTAAACCTTTTATTTCTCATTGAAGGAAAGATATTACTTCAAAGGGAAGTGTTGACTCCTCACATTAAAAAAAAAGAATATCTAGATTGCTTCAACACAGCATCCCGAAAGCTATTTTTCGGAAATTTTTATTCAAAGCAAGCCTAGATCGGATTTTAGAAACCCCCCAAAAATAATTTGGTACGAGGCTTTTTAGTTGATGTGGTGGATGATGTAATATTGGCACAACAGTAGCGATGAGACTAATATTGACTTGAGAAAAGTCACTAACTAATGCCGCGTCAATTATTTTTATTTCTGACAAAAAAATCGATGCGGGAGGGCCTGAGAACCATTTTTTTTTAACTTTTGCATGGCCTTAGTACAATCTGATAAGATAAAACAGAAAGACATTTGTAACACGGAGGATGAAGTTACAACCTATTCAAAAATACAGCTATCATTTTAAAATTGTTTTAATAGGTATAACATGAATTGCAGTTCTTTTCTTTTCGTGATTGGGGATGTAAAAAAAAAATAGCCCAAAATCACCAGGCTGCTCTAGGAACCCTTTCATCTTACATTGCAGTTTCGATCAGTTCTTTCAGAACCTGCTTGGACATGTTTATTTTTAATGTCCCTTTTTGCAGGGGGATTGGGGAAAGGGATTGGTCGCTATCGAGTTAGTCTTGGCTCGGATGTCTTCCATTATTCTATTCGACTGTTTTGCTACAGTTAGCCCAAAGGAGAATGGCCCTGCTGCATCCCAGTTAGTTTTGCAATTTGCCTAATATTAGCAGTATTATTTAAAAAAAAAAGGAAATCTGACAGGCTACACTGATCACAGGTCAGAAGGAAAAAAGCCAGACCTGTTTTCACAGGAGCAGGCTTTTCGGACTTAACGCTGTTTCAATAAAAACAAGTCCTCAATATTTCTACAATTCTTGGAGGGTCTCTGTAAGCACAAATGAACAGCAAGGTAATGCTAAGTGCAAGGCAGACACTTGAACTTGCCGGTAAATAGCTGTAGCAACTCTTTGATCGTTGTTATTCAACGAACGTTCTCACTTGTTACAGTAGATAGTTTATGGCATTCTACATTTCCCTTCTTGAAGAGGTACTTCTTAAAGTTTCTTTAACAAGCCTTCCCAGAAAGGTCGAAAACGTCGAAATAAACAAAAAAACGTTCTTCGACGTTTGTTCGTTATTCAATGTAGCAATAAACTAAACAGATTAAGCTTAAGATTTTTAGCTGATTATGGCTTTCATCCCTTTACAACTCACTTGTCGAATTCAGTACTCTGTCACCTTCACGTAAATATTCGTTTGAAGGTAAAACTTACCCCCGATCTTATTCTGCTTTTTAAATATAGCTTGTCTGTAAAGAGAATCCAAATTTGTTCCCGGACACTTTCGCTGTACTGATTCGTTAATATATGGGCTCATAGTTTCGTCCATCCAGGTAAATGTGAGGAAGAATTCATTATCTGCTCTTTTCTATTAGGGAAAAAATGGACAAATAAAAATAAAACTAATCAAATGTAAAACTTAAGCCATAAATAAAGTCTAGTAAGGAAAAAAGGTTAATTGGTTTCCGATTAGGACTGGCTCTCAATGAGATCATTATTGTACACCGTATCATCAACCTGTGTAACTGGTAGCATCAGACCTGACCAGCCTTCTAACATTTACGATAATATGTTACTTTTTTTTCCTCGAAGGTTCACAACATAAACTTAAACCATAAGAAACAAAATTTCGGTAAATATTATCAAGGGTTGTGTGTGTTTAGGAGAATTTTAAACTGGCGGAATTTCAACTAGGAGCATTAAGGAATCTCAACTAGGATCATCTCTTCTAGTTGACATGATCGCACCTAGACGACACCAAGAGTCCTATATAGTTAATTTTTTTTATCAGTCTGTTCCGTAATTAAAATTGTTTACAATTAATTTGCTAGCAGAATTTTTAAAAAAAAGCAACATTCAAATAATTGTTAGGCCTAATTAAACCTTGCTCCATTGAGGAAGTACCAATGTCTGTACGCTTTAGAGTGTGCGGAAAAAAATAGACAGATGTACCTATCTTTATGAATTCTAGATACCAGTGAACGAAGAAACACAGTTGGTGACACCAGTGTGAATAATTAAGAATAACAAGCAAACAGTAATAATCACGGAAAAATTCAGGCGTCATTATGATAATTGTAAGTCGGCCAGGCCAGCCATAGATGGGCAGCGTCATTTGGCGGTTAAAATTTCAACAGATTCCTACCGCATAGCACTGATGGAAGCTTTAGTGAGTATTGCAGCTATGAAATAGTTGTGCCAAACGTATTTCACGCATTTCCACCACTCCTTTTGTGTTTAATTGTTGAACGGGTGGCCCAGGAAACCCACACGCAAAGGTTTATTGCTGAATTGACTCTTAAAGAGGCAACTTTAAGTTAAGAAAACGAATCGTAGCAGGCCTACGAAGTATAGCAGAATAATAGCAATAGCTAAATACAGATGCAAACCTATTTACGTTGACTTTTGGACTTATATGTCAGACTGCCTGAGCGGGGAATCGAACCCAGGACCTTTGATTTCAAAGGCCCTGGGTTCGATTCCCCGCTCATGTAAATATGTTTGCATCTATATTTAGTTATTCCTTGTAAGCCTTTGGCTTTCCCGTCCTTAATAATAGCAATAAAGTATGAGATAACTGAAAACTTACGTTGACTCCTGCACTGTCTAGCACGCCTTTTTTACAAATGATCAGAGGTCCAGTCAGACCAGCGTAGGTGTCGTGAACAGGATCCACGGTGGATAAATATCTTCCACCAATGCAGTCGGAGTCAGTCGGCAAAGGACCGGCACTTTCCGGAACAGTCCAAGTGTACACCCGGCCTTGTCCTGGATTCACTGCAAGTGTCAATGTAAGTAGTGTAAGGAAGCTTCGTTTTAATAGAATTATGTACTACCATACAATAAGTAAACTAAATAAGTTTGCCAGAAAGAAAAGTCAGATAAAATGTGCAAGACAAGCCTTATAGTATGGTAGACTTGACGTGAGGCCCACATGGTACTAAGTTTTGCATGAACAGTGTTTTTGCGCTTGGATTTCCAAGGGGGAAGGACAGGGCTCACTGCATCGCCCCCGTATTTGCCTTTTCTAAAAGGAAATGTGGTGTAGGGTTTCTTTTTTTCAAAATTCATTTATATCGAGCAGACAGTCCTGTAAATACTGGAGGCAACGAGGGCAGTCAAATTTGAATTTGTTGGTAACAAAAGACAAAGTAAGATGATGTAGGAAGTCCCAATAATACTTGAAGCATGATGAATCACCTGTTCAGCATCGAAAATTTGGAAGACAAAGTGTTTGTCATTGTTGTGAAAGTGTGCGGACGTTTTTATTTCGGTAATTGTTTATTTATATATTTTAACCTTCTTTAATGCTGGGTGGCACAGCAGTTTTGCTCTGTTTTTAATTTAGACTAAACCCGAACACAGAATAGTGTAGATTCCGAAACGTTGTTTTGTTTTATTTTTCCACTTTTAAGCTTTTTTAAAACTGTAAAATTAGTATGCCACCGTAGTAGATATCTGTATTACCACTAAGCCTTCAAACGTGCTACTATTCTAATGCAAAGAAAAAGTTCACAAGGAATGCTATATAGATCGATCATCAAAATCAACGAGGAAAGATTTTGGATAGTTTGGTATTATACAGGAAACTCCTGTATAAACAACTAGGACAAAAAATAATTTGGTACTTCTGATCGCACCGAGATGGTGCCACAATCTCCAGTTTGTTTTTCTGGTCACTCTGGATCCTTCGGTAAAATTACTTGGTATATTAGTCTAGTTTGGCCCACATGCACTATCTCATACTAAAGAAATGACATGGAACTTTTGATCGTATCGAGATGGTGCAAAAATTTACACTTTGCTTTTCTGATCACTCTGGATCCTTGGGTAAAATTACTTTGTATATTTAGTCTAGTTTGGCCCACACGCGCTAACTCATACTAAAGAAATGATA
>JAHWFP010112919.1:0-16092 GCA_023313725.1 Lithobius niger
GTGTCGCAGACAGTTGCAGAAAGTTCAGCCTCTGGGGTCCTGAGTCATTACACCTATTCTTGTTTTGTTGTGGTTGTCTGGCTTTGTATCACAGGTTTAGTTTTTGGTAATTGTGGTGTAGAGGGGGCATGGCTTCGGCCAGGGCGCTCGAATAAAGTTGAAACAAAGAAAGGTTGCTTTTCCGCTAATTTGGAGTACTTAAGGCCCACGAAGGCGATGAAAATAGTCCTACATTTCAATCGGGGTACTTTCCTTCATTTCGACACATTATTTACATTTTTAGCCTCACTACTTCCAGAGGAGTAAATGAAAGAACAAATAAACAAACAAGCAACACGATTTTAAGTGATGTAAAACTATAGGCACATAGCTTGCTTTGCTCGCTCCGTTGGAGATGTCTCGCTTCGCGCGCAGTGGCGTAGCTACAGGGTGGCAAGGGTGGCAGAATGCTACCGGCCTCCCAGCCTCAGGGGACCCCCCGAAAGAAAAACATTATTAAGATTTTTAAAAAAGGCTCTTTTGTAGTACACTAGTTTTATTTAATTTGATACAAACGGTGTTTTAAAAACTAATTTCGAGCCTCCCATTCATTTATCCCCCTATCAATAAAAAAAATTATGGTGGCCCATAAAAAAAACGGACGAGCTGAAAATTTCTGTAAGTCCAAACTTTTTTTCCGAATTTTTTTTTTTTTCAAAAAAGGGAAAATTGGGACCATTTGATTGGAGTACGAATAGTGGTCCGTATGTTCACTATAACAAAAAAAATTGGAGAAAGTATTGACGAACAAATATTTATGGGCCATCATGTATATTAAAGTGGCACTATCACCGATTGAAATGCGAACGAAAATACCATGGCGCCATCTAACGGCAATGATATTGTTAACCTTTATAGCTTGCTCCCAGGTGCACGAGGACGAACCAAAGTTTCCCTCAATCATTAAGGATGTCGTGGCCTGTTTGTTTCATTAAAAGAAATGCCGTTATGCATTCCTTCGCTTGGTGCAAGCAAGTGCTAGATGATACTACGTAGCGCTAGATGTTGTCAGATTTCGTCTGCTTTCAATCGGTGATAGTGCCACTTTAAAGAGGGCTAATTTACGACCAGCCCCACATAATGTAGCTATGCCATGTTCGCTCGAGGAGGTTCCTTATTGCAACACCTCTTTAAAAAGGCTACGTATTTTGTCACTATTCGTCTGTAAGTGTGATCCCATTCTTGCAATACCTGTATTCTGCTTGTGTCTGTTGGACTCTACCCTCGAGGATATTTCTCGTACAAAGTCATATGCTGCTGACCGACGTGTCACGCCCAAAAAGATCAGGCAAATGATCAGAATGTCGAGCGCACTTCCCCTAATGCTTCAGCTCGTAAACAAATTATTATATGGGCTATAAAATATGACTGTTCTTGCATTAATGTCGTCCCAGAGTTGCAGTGTTATCAGTTTGTATCGACCATTTAAATCTTTTGTGATGAGGCAATAACATTTTTTCCCAACGAAAAAAGCCGTCCATTTTCACTACTGAATAAATTTTAGTCTGCTAACTGTATTTAGGAAAAAGTGCTGTTTCCGATGACAAGTGCAGATTTTTGCACTCATTCAGTGCAACCCTTTCCTCAAAAACGAGACTGGATCAAACTGGAGCCAGCTGCATTCTTTGTACTGAACATAGTTGTTCACTGCATGTTTTTATTTGTTACTTTGACCTACTCGTTTCAACGTTTGTTTCTCTTCGTTTAGCGTTTGTGTCCCAACGTCGAAAGCTTTCAATTTGGGGCTATCTAGTAATAAAGTAGCCTATCTCCCAAAACCGTTCCTCTTAAATGTGATGGATTCATGTAAACTGAGTATTATCATTGCGGTAATGAAGTAACCTTAAACGGAAAACTGCCAGGAAGGTTGTTTGTTTCTCTTTTTATTTTCTTCTTTGCCCAAAATAAAATAAATATATTCGTAAAAATTATTTGTTACTGAATAGGTGAATACTATCAAATACCACTTACGAAGACTATGTATGTATACATTTTATTAATCCTTAGGACCCCCGTGCACTAAGCAACCAAGCCGCGCGACCAAGTCGCTGCGGCCAACGAGAATGCTTCCGCGCACTTGACCGCAGCGGCCATTAAGTCGCATCTGCCATTGGGATCCCAGGCGGGGTGCAGGCGACCACAGGGCGACCATACTTGCTCCGTGTTATTTTTCACCACATGATCGAGAATTATCAATGAAAAACGGACGTGGCTGCGCGGCACGTCGTCGTGTTTTTGTACTCTACTTGTATCCGTGTGCATAAACACGCCTCCTTCCGGGGTGTTGCTGTATACATTGATTTACCAAATATTTGACTGTAAACTACATTCATGTCAGTTAGTGTTTGGCTGAGAAAGACAAATTGAGCCAGTTTGGCCACACGACCATTAAATAGCTTCGGCTCAAAAGAAAATCATTTAAATTAAAAGGTGGAATGTAACTGGCGCTTTCAATTTCTTTAACCCCCCCCCCTCCCCCCACGCAGGCCTCCCACGACTCCTCCACACATGCCATCCCCCCTTCCCCACACACGCCCCGCATTCCCATTTGCTTGATGTCCGTATTCAGTAAGCAAATAATTCGACGTTTCTCCACCCTCCTTTTCTCATCCCTCCCTCCCCGCAAAGTCGGGATATTTCCACGGATGGTGCAGTCCCGGAGAAGTCGCTTACGACGTGCGTTTGACTGAGGGCTAAAAAAAAACAGTATCACTGAGAAAGTTTCACAGTAAGCCCCTGTTAAAGTTAATCCTTTGAGACAATTCACCTCGGTAACGCGCATGGCAAAATTGTTTCATGCAATATTGTCGTTCATTTGGTAGCAACGCTTTTAAAAGTATTTTTATTGGGCGCATGGCTGTTCTGTACTTTTAGGCTCATGTAAATAAATTCCAATTCAATTCAACGTTTGCGCATGCAGTGATAGTTGCCGCACACTAAGAACAATTCAACTCCTTTCTGGAAGTCAGCATCTACGAAATGAATAAGCCTTTCAAGCGTATCAGGCTGCCAATTCGAAGCCCATTAGGGGCCTCGAAATAAACAATCTATCGTCTTTGGTTTAAAGTTGTCTGTTGTTAGCTTAAACACGGATTTTTTTTTAGCTCATCCACGAAAGTCAAAAGTAAAAATGCCGACAATGCCACATGCCATGCGCACCTTGCTTTTGATGCGATGAAAACTTTAATGCTGCTTTGTCTCCATAATACTACGCCAAAAGGCTATACAAATAGCCGTGCTGCAGGTGGCGCTATCTGTTCAAACACTTTGGAAAAGTGTCCCAACCCGAAATGGTAGGCGAAGCCCATCAACAGATGGCGACGTAGCAGTCTGGTAAGTGGCGCCATCTGTTCGAAAACTTTGGGAAATTGTTCTAACCCGAATCTGTAGGTAAAGCCCGGCAACAGAAAGCACTACAGGGTGGGGATCTTGAAAGTAGTATGCGATGTGAGGATGGTGGACTTGCAAATTGGATGCCTGCTCCATATTATGTATACGTATATATGTAGATGATCAGAATGTAGTGAGCACTTTTTCTAATGCGTCAGCTCATAAATAAAATATTTTGCCAATAAAATCGGACTGCACTTGTGGTAATGTCACCCCAGAGTTGTAGAGTTAGCATTTTGCATCTACTTGTTGGATTTCAAGTGACGGGCCTATCGGCCAATGACCTTTGATCCAACGTAGAAAATCGCTCATTTTAACAACTGCATCAATTTGTAGTCTAACCAAAAGCAAATAAATACACGCATTTATTTGCTTTTGGTTTAACTACTTGCTAACGTATTTAGGAAGTGGTGCCGTTCCCGATGACGATGTGACTCTTCACCTGTGCCCGGATCGGGAGTGTCACAAATTTAAGATTAGGTGAGTCGATGCTGATGCATAACTAAAGATTTAATGCGATTGTTGTACAGCATGTTAGAGATGCTGCCACTGGTTTGGCGAGTCAGACGCAAGACTGCTCAAGAGCCTCGCAACCTCCCGCACAAAGACAAGGTGATTCAAGCAATCAGGGTCAACGTAGGAAGAATGAGCAACCGGCTTCAGTCTCAAGTAAGTCATCCGCGGTCACGCACGATACTGCAAATCCGGATTCTGCTTCTTCTACTTCAGCTGTCAACGAAGACGAAGATCAAGACCACGATGTTAATGACACGGTAGTACGCTTTGTATTTAGTGGCGAGCTTTGCCGTAAATCCCGCTTGAGCGTTTGATCTCGGGTGATTCTTGATCTTCACCAGTTGTTTGTCCTTGAATTCTGCTAGTCTGTGCTTCTTGTCATAGGCCCGTTTTGCATTTCTCGCTGCCTTTGCAAGATGAGCATGTACGGGGATCATGTGTATTTTCCATTGCTTCGTGAGTACGCTTGGTGTACTCCTGTACTCCTGTTCGAATACTTTACGTCCTGTGCTGTTTGCCAGATCGTCAAAGTGGCACAGACAAAGAAGATGGGAACCTTCAACCAGTGATTCCCAGCTTCCCATTACAGATGGTTGGAATAGACATTGTTGTCCCATTGCCAAAGACATATGCCAGGAACAAGTACATCTTGTGCATGCACGGCCGGATTTAGATCTTGGGGTGCCCGGGGCACTTCAGGTCCGATGGGTCCCCCGAACTCATAAATTAGTACACAAGCAAAAATCACAATTCACTTAATTTACACAAGTTCACCATAAATATACTTATGGGACTTATGCCTATCAAGTAGCAAAGCAATCTCGTCAGCCATAACGTTACACAAGCACGTGACGTTACAAGATGGGTAAAAAGTGAAGTACACTGGAAGCTATGTGAAGGGATCCAGGGAACCATGAGCAAAGCAAGCTGCAGCCCAAATCAGCATTCTCGTCTTCAAACCCAGTGAACGTCGGTTCGAATCCTGCGGCTGACCTAATTACCACATGGGAAAAACTGTTCCACTTTAGTTCGGGTCTCAGAAGGTTATACAATGGTTTACTTGTCGGGCCGTAGTAAAGGGTACTTGGTTGGTGGGGTGGGGGGGAAGAGCCTCCCATTTTAACAACAGGTTTAAAAAATGACAACAGTGATGCCAGTATAAAGTACTTTTGACTGGCTCCGACAAACCCAGCTCGGGGGTCTGGGCGAGCTTAAAGCGGGGTCCAGGGCAGCTAAAGCATTTTGCCCTATTTTAGTGCCTGTTTCTGGCCTCCAGCGAGCACAGAAGCAACAAATTGTCAAGGAAAATTTTGGTGATTTTTTTTTATTCGTTCTTTAGGATTGAAGGTTTCGTAAAAATTTAATTGTGACTAGATCATTTTTTTCCAGATTAAATTAAACCGAGTTCAGTTTATAATTATATAAACAGACCAGGTGGCAATAGAACAGTGACACGACGTAGTATTATTGTGTATAACTCTATGCTGGAGCCTTAATGGGTTAGCTGCAAAGACCTTGGAATAGTAGTAGTATAGTATAGTATAGTATAGTATAGTATAGTATAGTATAGTATAGTATAGTAGTATAGGTTAGCTGCATGGGGCACTACAGAGAGAAACAGAAGGGCGTCATACTGAAGCCGATGCTGTGAAGAGTGATTTCGTAGACCTAAAACGCCCGATTTTTGTTGTTGGAGAAAACAACGTTCTTTTAAGCCTAAGAAATCCGCTCTTCCGTTGTTTTTCCCTCCATTTCTATGTAGTGTACCTTGTAGTTACGCCCTCGAAAACCCATACTGGTGCCAATATGGCGGCAAATGTCACTACTCTATTGACTATGGGGCAGTGACACGACGTAGTATTATTGTATATAACTCTATGGTGGAGCCAGTTACTGGGTTAGCTGCAAGGTGCATTGGTGGGGGAAAAAGAAGAGCCAATGCCAATACTATTAGGCTGGATTTCTTAGGCCTAAAACGCGCGATTTTTGTCGATTTGTTGGCAGTTGCTGACATTTTTAAGCAAGTGGAATTTTTATTTTCCAATTACAACCTAAGCAGCATAAGGGATTGGAGAAAACAACGGTTTTTTAAGCCTACGAAATCCACTCTCAAAAGCACTGGCTTGACTAGAAGTGCCGTTGTTTAACCCACCATTTAAATCTAGTGCCATTGAGGTATCTCTCTTGTAGCAATGTGACGTCACTTGACGCTGCTCTATTCGGGATTGCCTAAACTCTACCAATGCACGCGCCATAATTTATTTTCACTGGCTACTTGTTCGTTGTGATGAACCGTGAATGCAACAATGAAGTGGCATCAGCTCACCAACTTGTTTGAACCATAAACAATAGTTCATTGTTCGTGTAAGCTATTGTTGCACCAGAAGCAGTTAGGTGATGACCACCTAACAGTTAGGGTGGTGAACAGTTAGGGCCTGAGGGCTTCGGGCAGATGACCAGGAGTGGTTAACGCTCGTTAAACCCTTTAACCCTTTTAAGTTAGGTGATGAGATGCAAACTGCTACGCCTTAATAAGTGGGTAAAATTTACTGCCCGATACTGTAAGGCTTCACCCACCTGTCAATGATTGAAAGAGATCTTAGGAGCAAACAATTCAGGAAAATAATACAATTGGGAAAAAGAAAATACCTTGTGAGGCAAAGTGCTCATGTCAATAGCGCCATCATATAACATACTAGGAATTTCTGAATGGAATATTTTTTTTTAATGAAATATAATACAGTACGGTACTCTTTTAATTATTGTATTTTTGTGTAATGGGGACCCCTTTGCCTGGGGGGCCCAGAGCAATTGCCCTCTTCTAAATCCGGCCCTGTGTGCATGGTAGATTACTACACAAAATATGTCTGGTTGGTACCCACCAGGTTCACCACAGTGAAGACTGCAGTGACGAAATTCTTGCAGGCAGCGGTGGCTGATAATGGTCCTCCCGATTACATAGTTTCGGACAATGGAATGTTGTTCATGGGAAAGATGTTCGAGGCAATGTTGCAAGGCTCTGGTGTCCACCACAACTGGACTAGGGCCTACCATCTGCAAGGCAATGCAACAGAGAGAGTGAACAGAACAATGTAAGCCTGCCTCAGAGTATTCGCTCACGAAAATCAAGAACGATGGGGGTCCGTTACTTCCTGTGTTGCAGTACGCGATGAGAACACCTCATGCAAGCACGGGGAAAGTCCCCACTACGTATGGCATGGCAGAGATCCTCGACATCCTCTGCAGATTCTACGTCTTCCAGCTAAAGACTCGAACTTGACTGTGCAAGAGTACGCCGAACGTAATCACGAAGCACTGGAAAAGACACATGATCTCGTACGTGCTCATCATGCAGAGGCAGCGAGAAATGTGAAACTTGCTTATGATGAGAAGCACAGACCAGCAGAATTCAAGGACAGACAAGTGCCGAGTTACAGATTATACAAAAAAGTACAACGTAAAGTGAATAATGGCAAAACAAAAACTACAAACAATCACCGTACAGTACTGCATGGCACATACTGAAGGTGTAATCCTTGCACTGTGAAAATCTGGTCACTGCCTGCACCAGGAGGTTAGGAGAAGCCAACATCCTAACATGAGTTCCCCATATAGCTTTTCTTTTGATAGCTCCCAAGGATGGGAGGTTATTCTCAACCATTAATCTACTTGCACTGTACCATGGTAGTCGACCATGTAGCCGTCTGACAGCATTGTTGTATGCAACTCTGAGTTTATTCAAAGATTGGGGATTAGCGTTCCAGACTTTAAGTTGGAATACTTTTACCATTTACCTGGTCAGACATCAGCGTTTATTGGGGAGCTTCTTGCTCTGTCTATTGTCCTGGACATTTGACTCAATCTCCAAGTGTGCGGTTTCACTGTCTTTACTAATTCCGAGGTGGGTTTGGGTTTTCTCAAACGTGCCCTGCTGTCTCCAGAGGTTTGTCACCCTCCCATTGGTTTTGGAGATTGGATGGAAGCTTTTCAAGGCCAGGGAGAGTGGTATTGATGCATCGCTTCAGTGGGTGCCGGGTCACGCTGGCATCTGCGGCACTGAGGCTGCCGATGGTCTTGCCCGTCAAGGCATGGCATCCATGGCAAGTATGGTTATCTTCTTGGTAGGTCCCCAGGAAGCTGTGCTGTCAGCCAAGGCTGGGGAAGAGTGGCAGGCCGAATCGAGGGATGGCGCTGTGGGGAGGAGGACACTGTTTGGTATCCATCTGGATGTAGAGTCGGGTAGCACTCTTGCAGGGCTTCCTCGGCGAGATGTTGGACTGCTGTCCCATCTGCTAACAGGTCATGTGTTACTGGGTGCCCACTTGTATAGGCTCAGTTGGAGGACCACACCACTCTGTGTCTGTGGGAAAGAGGATATAGTGGGCCATTATCTGTTTGAATGCACTCAATGGGATAAGCACAGACGGCCACCACTTTTAGGGGGGCGGGGCAACAGTGCCGTTCTTGTGGTCCATCCAGATAATTCAGCACTCGTCACACTTTACATCAGGTTTTGTAGGGCGACGTGTCGTTTTGAGTGTTGACAAGTTTCTTACCAGTCCGGAGGCTGGTCTCTGGAACTTGCCAGTGGGTGTAGTTGAGTTGCGTTTCGGCGTATGTGCATTACTGGTTAACCTAGTTTATTGTGAGCGCTGGCTTCTGTGTATTAGTGTTTAACTTTGTTTATCGTGAGCGCACGGTGCAAGACCAATAGGCTCAAATAAAAATTAAAGAAAGTTTATTCACGGAGGCCTTGTTATAGTCCTTCCATAAGCCGCTTGTGTAATAAAGTCTATCTCCCAAAACCGTTCCTCAGAAATGATGTATTCACCGCAAATAGAATCCTACAAAAACCCCATTAGGGTAAAGGGACCCATCAACTTTTAGCCATAGAAAGTAGTGATATCAGAGCCAAAATGGCTGCCACCAAATTTGTGGTCTGAACCATGATCACTGTATGCTTAACTGACAATCACTGAGGTGTCAGTTAAAGTGGCACTATCAACGATTGAAAGCAGACGAAATCTGACAACATCTAGCGCTATGTAGTACCATCTAGCAGTTGCTTGCACCAAGTGAAGGAATGCACAACGGCATTTCTTTTAACGAAACAAACAAGCCACGACATCCTTAATTATTGAGTGAAATTTTGGTTCGTCCTCGTGCACCTGGAAGCAAGTTATAAAAGTTAACAATATCACGGCCGCTAGATGGCGCCACGGTATTTTCGTTCGCATTTCAATCGGTGATAGTGCCACTTTAAGATTAAGTGATCGGGGTTGGGATAGAAAACTTAGTGGCAGCCATTTTGGCTCTGATACCACTATGTCCTACAGCGAAAACTTTATGGGTCCCTTTACCCTCTTGGGGTTTTTGTATGATATCACTTCTCTTTGTTGTTATATGGTTTTATTCTAATCAAAAGCTTTAAAGGTTTTATTGTGAGCTCTTTATGAAAATACACTTGTAAATCGTTTCTTGAACAGGCAAGAGAAAATCTTAACTTTGGTGTAATAATTAATGGTCGCTTATTAATTGTATTTCCAATTAAGTCCAAAGTCGTCAGCGAAAGATGCTGTGGGTTTAGCGTCCTGGATCAAGACCACCTATTTTACCAAACTAATGCTAAGAGGAAGGCATTTGCTGCCAGGCACTTTGCTCTTTTGATCTCCCTACCCATCTTCCGTATGGCGAGTCGATAACCAAACGCCACGTGCGCCATCGCTGGCGCAGACCATTGAGTTATTAAATTATATAGGACGCCAACCATTGAGTTAATAAATTATATAGGACACCAACCCTGCCGCCAATGCTACAATACCCAGACTATCGAATGCCAACTGGGATTGAAACAGTTTTGTAAGAAGAGCAGAGCTTCAATCCCTGTTGGCCTTTTCCTTTCCTTAACACCCTTTAGACTCTCAGCAACAAACGTCATTTCAGGGAAGGCGACTCGAACACAGCTTCATCACGCCTGCGCACAAAGCGACGCACCCGCGCACTAAAAGCCCATGCAGAAAGAATGGCGGACGTCGATATAGATTTGTATGCGGACGATTTAGAGCAAGATTTTAATCAGGTAAATACACACACGATCGGCTTACAAAAAGTCTACGTGAAGCAGCAAAAGGTCAATGAAGCCGAATTGGCCACAAACATAAGAAAAATCGCACGTGGTGATGACTGATAGTTCGTTGTTTATGTTGTTGTGGTTGCTTGTCGGCGATCGGAGTCGCCATTTTGAATTCTTGGTTGTTGCGGCGTTGTTCCAATCTTCTACGTCCGTCTTTGAATTATTTTGCTTAATAGTTTTTTTTTAAAGAATATTTGTGAAAAGATTAATTATAAAGAAAGATTGCCATTAAATAGCTTATTCGCCCAAGGCAAATAAAAGTGACCTACCTTAAACGATGGCTTTTTGTGAAAACAAATTTAGACTTCGTAAAATAAGTGTCGTCCTAATGGTGGGTTTTGGCTGGTGTCTCGTGTATAGAATCAAGATTATTTTTTTTTTTTCGTTCTGGTTGTAAGGTTGTAGGCGCTATCAGTTTTGAATGAAAGAGTGTCTATTAATCTTCTGACAAGATACTGTTGGTGAACTTGAAAAAAATTCCGCTGTGACCTTGTTGCCCGACTTTCCCCCCACATGGGATTTTGATGCTTTCCAATTCCAAAGATCAAGGCGTAGGGGAGCCAATTTTTTCCCCCATATTTTGTTTATTTTTTTTTTTTTATTGATGACTGAGATGGTTGTCTGGCATGTGTAATCCAAAAGTTTGATAGGTAATCAAAAAAGTTTTCCTGGGGGCAAGTTTCACCAGTATTCGGAGTGATATCGCAGAAATCCCCCCCCCCCCCCCCTGAGGGGGGGTTGCCACCCAATAAAAGTCTGTAGCATTAAGCGCCTTCTAGTGTTATCTGGCGCTTGCTTGCTGGAAGCGAAGGAATGCACAAAGAAATTTCTTTTTAATGACAAAAAATGCAAGATGTAAGTTAACGATATCACATTCACTAGAGGGCGCCACAGTAGAATATAACAAATCTACCGTATAGTCATCTAGTGACAGTGATATCGTAAACTGTTAAAAGTTTGCACACAGTTGCACGAGGATGTATCAAAATTTTCACTCAATAATAAAGCGCAGACTCCGAGAATCTTGCAACTGCATTTGTAACTTGCCCTTTACTTCCTCAAATTTTCGTCCCAATTTCCTCAAATTCACCTCCCCCATTTTTTTTTGGGGGGGGGGGGGGGTTCCACCCATCGCTACAAAATAAAAATTACTTTATGAATTCAGTCAGTTTTATTATTCAAAGGGAATTTTCGGCTTTTCAGAACACAAACAATCGACAACTTTGGTAACCATAAAATTTGAAAAGTGAAGCCGACTCCTGTTGACGCACTGAGCGCCTACAATCCACCAAAACGATGCACGAGTATTAAGAAAAAACGACATAGAAAGTATGATAATGGTTGAAATAATTATTCTTCGTTTTATTCTTTGATCTGTCTTTAGGGCTTCTGTGACTTTTTCTCTCCTCCACGATTTCCTCATTTTTTCCCTCTTTCCTCAGTAACCAGGTTATAGGGTTATGTTTAATATCAATTAGCTCTCACCCACAAAGATCTCTAGACAGACTGTTTCACCCTTGTTTGGGCTCGTCAGTAGAGAATACTTTGTGGATGAGAGCTAGGCTACACTTGCTAGGGCAAATGACAATGGCGAAACGAATACGGTTTCAGCAAGCGAAATAGCAGAATCGTCTGCTTGTTTAGGGCTCCATTCTACTGAATGGCTGACACCCGGGCCTAGTACAATTTTTACCAATTGATCATTTAATATTAATTAGCTCTCACCCACAAAGATCTCTAGACAGACTGTTTCGCTCTTGTTTGGGCTCGTCAGTAGAGAATACTTTGTGGATAAGAGCTAGGCTACGCTTGCTAGGGCAAATGACAATGGCGAAACGAATACGGTTTCAGCAAGCGAAATAGAATCGTCTGCTTGGTTAGGGCTCCATTCTACTGAATGGCTGACACCCGGGCCTAGTACAATTTTTACCAATTGATCATTTAATATCAATTAGCTCTCACCTCACGATAAAGCGGTACGTGGGCTATTTGTGGTGAAAAGAAATTTCTTTGTGCATTCCTTCGGTTCCAGCAGACCAAGTGCTAGGTACCGCTAGGTGGCACTACAAGCTGCAGATTTTAATTTGGTGGTACTGGCAACTTGCCTTTGCTTAAAACCCTCTGGAATTTTTTCCCCCTAGATAGGCTTTACACAATGCAAAAACCTAAAGCAAATTAATTTAAAGATGCTATTATTAGCTGTGATAGGTTAACACCCTCGGTTCTTCTATCAACGAGCAGGAAACAAGTCAACGTAGAGATGTAACCAGAGTTTTTGAAAATGAGCTAAATTAGTTGTGAATATTTTTTTGACAGTCTTACTAAGTTTCAATATCAATTAGCTCTCATCCACCAAGATCTCTAGACAAAACTGTTTCGCCCTTGTTTGGGCTCATCAGTAGAGAATACTTTGTGGATGAGAGCTAGGCTACGCTTGCTAGGGCGAAACGAATACGGTTTCAGCAAGTGAAAGAGCAGAAACGTCTGCGTGTTTGGGGCTCCAGTCAACTGTCCTAGGCCTGGGTGTCTACCATTCAGTTGAATGGAGCCCCAAACAAGCTGACGTTTCTGCTCTTTCGCTTGCTGAAACCGTATTCGTTTCGCCCTTGTCATTTGCCCTAGCAAGCGTAGCCTAGCTCTCATCCACAAAGTATTCTCTACTAACGAGTCCAAACATGGGCGAAACAGTCTGTCTAAGAGATCTTTGTGGATGAGAGCTAATTGATATTAAATGATCAATTGGTAAAAATTGTCCTAGGCCTGGGTGTCAACCATTCAGTTGAATGGAGCCGCAAACAAGCAGACGTGTCTGCTCTTTCATTTACTGAAACCGTATTCGTTTCGCCCTTGTTACTAAGTTTCACTTTCCGTATTTCCGACAATGACTCACCAGTGATGTGTGAAGACTAAGATATTCGTTGTGCCCCGCAGTTCTGAATTCAGACTGCCAGGAGTATACATATGTGCTTGATCTACGGCTTCTTTTGCCTGTGTACCCATCATGCTATGGGCTAGATTTACGTACGTTTATAGCACGTAACTCTCTTGTCCGTCTCTACTAGTAAGTAATCATAAGCCGGCCCTAGTATTTAGGCCACGTAAAGTAAAAAAAAAATGGTTCTCGGGCCCTCCTGCATCGATTTTTTTGAAAGAAATGAAAATATTTGACGCAGCATTTATTATAGGGATAGTCCAATATTGATATCGGTATAATCTGTATTTATCGGTGTTTTTACCATGTCGGCATCGGACCACTGTAATGCTTCCGATAGATATTCGTTACGCCAGGAAACGCAAGTCTTCCCTGAAAAACTGATGCCAAGCACGGCAAAAGCTATTACCAAGTGAGAAAAGCAAAGCCATTTGCTCAGTTTGTAATAAAAATGTTGCACGTGACAGTTCCAATGCTCTGTTTTACACCGACCAACTTAAAAGCTAACTGAGAAGATGAATGTACTGAAGCCGTATGTAGCAATAAGATTAAAAATGCTGTTATTGCTGCGCAGAACATTTTGGATAATCTCAACAGTTGGAACCCATGCAAAACCAGAAACTGAAGTTGCAGTTGTATGGAATTTAAACGTTTAGTCCTAATTTGTTATTATTATGGTATCGGATCGTATCGCATCGGATCGGTTTACCCTTCATCTGTATCGTATCGGTAAATCGTCATATCCCTAATTTATTAGTGACTTTTCCAAAGTCAACTTTAGTCTGATCACTACTGTTGTATCAATACTACGGTACATAAACCTCCGCATCAAGTAAAAAGTTTTGCACAAATTATTTTTGGGGGGTTTTCTGAAATCCGATCTATGGTTGCTTCGAATAAAAATTTCCGAAAAATAGTTTTTAAAATGCTGTGTTGAAGCGATCTGGCTATTTTTTTTTTAATGTGAGGAGTCGACACTTTGTACTTGAAGTAATACCTTTGCTTCAATGAGAAATAAAAGCTTTAACTACTATTTGGATGGATTGCTTTCGGAAGACGAACGAGTTGTCAGGGGTCGAAATGATCAGGAGCAAAGTACAATTTGCACTCCAGAATCACCAATTTGCACCTCAAACTCGCACGCTGGAGTGCAATATTTGCACTCCGTAGCTCAACACGTGTACAGTTACTGTAAAATACTGTTGATGGATGAGCAATGCTCGACAAATTGCAAAAATGTTGTGCACATATTAAAAATAATTCTCTTATTCCCTGTCAGCACAGCAGAAGTTGAACGGGGCTTTTCATGTGCCAAAAGAATTATGGGAGACTGGCGCTGCAAGTTGAGTACTGTATGGCTGAACTACTTGAGTGAAAACAAATACAGCTGAATATGATGCTGAACCAGCAATAACTAGGTGGGCAAATGCTGGGGAAAAAATTCTCCTAACCAAAGTTGCTCCTTATGGTCAGCAACTTCCAAAAGCTGCATCTACGCAAGCTGAAGACACTGATAGCAACAATAGGACTGAAAGTAGCAGTGGCGAAGAGTCTTTCTGTGAAACTGGCAGTGTTATGTTATTGTCTGGAGACAATAGCTACTAGACCTCAATTAGTAGGCTAATTTACATGATTAATGGTTAGGCTATAAGGTTTTAACATCTGGTTTAGTGTGAATTGGATTTTTTTCTGGTGGGGGGGGGGGGGGAGAAGAGTAGGTAAATATATTGCACTCCAGGTTGGTGTTTGCACTCCAGACTTAGTTTTGGAGTGCAAATTTTGCACCTGGTCCAACATTTTAAAATTCGACCCCTGGAGTTGTACATCAAGTGTGCTGGCGTTCTTATCTTTTAGTTCTGAAAACTACAGAAACTACAAAAACGTTCATTCAGGATTGCGTTAGTATCAGTGCAAACTGAATGTGGAACAAAGACTTTACGGGTGTAAGTCAACCAAGTGAAAACGTCAAACACACTTTTGGTAGTCACGCCTTGTTCGTCCAATAAAAAACATCAGTATGAAAATGGCTTTTTTTTTTTACTATAAAATGTGTTACAAAATACATGCCCGAGAACCAAACTTGTTTAAAAAAAAAGAAAAAAAAAAAAGCCTCATCCCTCATTAGTTTTCAACTTTCTGTGCTCGAGAACCATTTTTTAAACTTTTATGGCCTTACTAGTATATATTTGAATAAATCTTTTAAGTGGAAATTAAACTCTTTGTTTCAAATAATTTTTCCTGGTGAGAAAATGTCTGACCTAAGGAACTAATAGGCCTATGTCCTTTTTGATGGTGTAAAATCAGTTGCTCCACATGCACTGACATCAAATTTATCGTTGGAGGTAAGAGGTGTCGAGGTGTAATCTTCCTAGAGAAGTGCAACTTGGTGATTATTCTGAACTCCTCAGTTAAACTCCGGATCCTTTTCCTTGATCTCATCCCAGTTTGCCGAGCTAAGCTAAAACAAATGCTGACTTTAATTGTCAACAGAACTCTGCTTATTTACATATTTTAACAGGACACTGGATAATTTTTTAGGCAAGGATTCGGCGACGTATTAGCATAAATATTTAAATTTTTACGATCTTAATCTTTTAGAATTTCAATCTCAATGTAGTTATTAGCAAACGAATCAAATTTCGTAGTTCCTATGTGTAGAGTGCAGACACACACCCCTCTCTCGGCCGATTTTAGGAATGCGTGGTAGTGCGGCATGTTAGCCTTTACAAACCAGAGGTATCCGCGAAGCAGCTCCTTGCAAGATGACTTCTCCTTGGGGAGAAATAATTTTGTGTTCTGATAGGGGTGGTAAGCTACTAAAAACGGCATTATATTATAACTATTTTGTACAAACAAAAAGAATAGTCAGTTCTACAATAAAACAACCCTCTAGCTTTATTCGTTATTACGGCTAAAAAAAATTTCGTACTCAGCCAGGCTGTAACCAGACTAAATTAAACTCATGCTAAATAATTTAAACTAGACCCGTTGCTCTACATGCTTGGGATATAATTGCAAAATAAAATAATTTGCTAGTTTTCACTTTATCCGAAAATCCTCACCTTTATTTTAGCTTATCGTG